>CAXITT010000459.1:7921-86193 GCA_964033795.1 Lymnaea stagnalis | reverse complement strand
TTTCTATGCTGTCCTACTAATACAGTGCATGAATGCATTCCATTCAGTCAGTTTCTATGCTGTCCTACTAATACAGTGCATGAATGCATTCCATTCAGTCAGTTTCTGTGCTGTCCTACTAATACAGTGCATGAATGCATTCCATTCTCTATGCTGTCCTACTAATACAGTGCATGAATGCATTCCATTCTCTATGCTGTCCTACTAATACAGTGCATGAATGCATTCCATTCTCTATGCTGTCCTACTAATACAGTGCATGAATGCATTCCATTTTCTATGCTGTCCTACTAATACAGTGCATGAATGCATTCCATTTTCTATGCTGTCCTACTAATACAGTGCATGAATGCATTCCATTTTCTATGCTGTCCTACTAATACAGTGCATGAATGCATTCCATTCAGTCAGTTGCTGTCACTCAATACCTCATACCTTAAAACGGAACGCCATGAAATTTAAGAAAGCAAAAACCTTACGCTACGGCGACTCGTTCATTTTTCGGCGGATTTACGGCGGACGAAATACGGCGGCTGATGCGGCGCGGCGCATATTTTACGGCGGATTTTTGGCGGACGAAAATTCGGCGGCGTATTCGGCGCGCGGCGTCGGCTGAGGGGTCTAAGTACAAGGGGCAATTTCAGCTAGCGGTCAAGAAATGTTTACCGGTACGCAGTAAGGTGAAATCAATATACTGTACCTGTACGAAAGTAGCGAATGCACACTCCAATGAACTGGAGCCGCAGAAAATTTTTTCTTCATATTCGCAGGACGCAGAAATAAGATATTGATTCATACCGTTTAGGCTTATTTACTCTTGTGATTTTAAATAATATAGATCGTTATCAATGCCAGCTTTTCAAACAATAAATAATATACGGTATTTCTTTTAATTTTATAAATTAGAAGTCGATATGTTGTCAAAGCTGGTCATCATCGTACCGTACTACTCGTACTAAATGTTCTTATTTCTAATGTCTTCGTTTTCATGGTCGTTCATTACTCTTGGTTCAAAATTCAAACTTACGTCATTTTTTCAGCTGTGTTTTGACTTATTAATAAATTTACGAAAAGTTCACACTCGAGATCAGGTTATTGCAACGGTTTTCTTATTTTTATTTTTGTAATGCCTAATTTCTTAAATTTTTATTGTTTCATTTATAGCCAACATCTGAGGGATAAACAAAAACCTGAAAGTTAATCAATGTTTACAATGCGCTATTTTTGAAACTGGAATTTATTATTTTTTTTTTTTAAAGACTAGGAACCTCTAATGTTTCTCTTGGTGTTGACCCCAAAATCATCAGACACAACTGAGCTAATGTCAGTGGTGTCAATAGGATTTGTGTCACCCAGTGCGTTTAACTTAACTCATCGTGTCCTCCTCCCCATTTTTAGACCTTCCCATCGACATCAACGCGTCTGTCTGCTCTGGTGGCAAACTTCTCTGTCTGGTGATACAGTGTTATGTTGACAACCTGCTGCGGTGAGACAGTGAGACCCTGCTCTGATGACAACCTCATTCTGGTGGCAACGTGCTCATGTATTTAACTTAGCTCTGTTTTGAAACGGACTCGAATTACAGTTATCTTGTCAAATTTTTAATTTTACCTTTGGTATCACTCCCTGTCCGCTACCCATTGACGCAACTCCCTCTATGCTACCCCGTTGATGCTACTCCCTGTCCGCTACCCAACTGACACTGCTGCTTAAAATATCTTGGGAACATCTGAAAATAATGGTACCGCAAATAAAATTTCAGGATCTTCTTTAACTATACTTGAGTTTTTTGGGTTATAAATTCATTTTAGTTACAGTAGCCTTTGGTTTTTTAAAGAATTAGAAAGAGCATCTGATTGAATGCTGATGCCAAAGATTAAGAAATCGTGCTTAGAGTCATAATTTTGCCCAGTAAAAGTGGTTAAGAAGCCTCGTCTTGCCTCGCTTTACACATACGAAAGAAATATTATCAATGATTATAAAACGATTGAGTGTTCTTTAACCAGACATTAAACACATCTTATCGCTTTACTGTAAAAGTTACTAAACCCATCCAAACAAAAACAGTACGTAGGCCTACTTTTGATCGATGTAGCGGTAAGCGCCCTTAACCATAAACCTACTTAAAAAAAAAACAAAAAAAAAAAAAACAAACTGTGGTGGTATTGATCGATCAAAGTAATCAATTTATAAATAAAATTAAAAATATGTTTTTTTAATTAAAATGCCTTTCGATATTTTCTTCTCGAAACACAAATAAAAAGTTACCGGTAATTTAAAAGTTTTAACAACATATAATTGTTTTTATACCCTATTACTATTACGTATAAACGTGAGAGTAATCTAAAGAGGTTTTATCAAAATGATGGGAGGTAATATAATATATTCTTTAAAAATTACAATTATTCTCTTATTATTTCCCATGAATTACATGTACCTGTACCAGTCTTGTGTGTTGTTTTGATTAAAGACACTAGAAAAAAAAAGTTTAAATGATAATAAAGCTATTTATTAAACAATTTTGAACAATATGCTTTAATTTGTTTAACGAAGTCATAAATACTATTCCGGTATACAGAAAGTTCATCGTTTTTTTTAAATTTCAGTTAACTAACATCTGTGTTTAGATACCTAAAAATTCCATTCATTATTTTGCTTAGTTTCAACACCTGCGCATGCGTTGCAAATAACGGAAGTTCTAAAAATCCCGAAATTTAGCCTTTAATTTTTAGAAATTCGCCGACTTCTCGTGGCTTTCCAATGTTTATTTTAGAATGTGTACATTTTCGCAAATTTTTATAGGGAATGGATAGATGTTTCAATTATTGTTTGTTGTTTCTAGATTGTAGTGAAGTGTCACAGTTTTATAGAGGGTCCTGGCTCTTGAAAATTGGGGTCACAAAAGAATTAACAACCATCATTCGCGGCACTGCATAAATTTGTTACTAAATTATAAAAAGGAAAGATATCCAACAATCACTGGATTATAAAGGAAGAAAAAAGAAGAGTCATATTGCGTTAAAAAATTGGATACCTTTAAAGGAAAGAAAGCTTGGATGCCTTTTACAGGATAAAGACAGTACAAAGATCGCACAGCACTCACACAGCAAAAAGTGTCAAATACTATGGCGACCAATGTTGTTGACAGTCCCAGCTGTGAGTTTGTTGAAAGCGATGTCATAGAAATCATCCCTGCAGACGAATATGACTCGAATCGGGTAAGTATTGATAATAAACATTTATTAACAGCAGTAGGAAGTATCAGCTTCAACTTAATGGCTTAAAGCACAAATATATTCTATTTCATTCAGGCTTACTCTTAGTCTTAGACTAACTTAGACTTTAAATCATGTCATTCATTTATTGGAAATTGGATTGATTCTTTATCCTTTACTTCAAATGACATAATTGTCATAATTAGTATGAAATGTTGATAGCATTCCGATTGATTCAAAAGTCAAAATCTCCAGTTAAGTTTGTTTCATTTTCTTCTCTCTGTTTATATAATAATAATGCCTATATTTATAAAGTATAAGTCATATCTAATTCAGATAATGTCACATTTTAATTTTAATAACTTATTCCCTTCCCTCGAAACAACAAAAAAAAAAAAGCCAACATTGTATGTATTGTTAATTTTATGTAAACCATCATTTATTGTTATTTTTAATTGTAATTTCCATCTTTTTTGTTTGTTGTTGTTACTCTTCCGTGAAAACTTCTTTATTTAATATTTTTTTGCACGTAGCTTATCTTCTATAAAGTTAATATCATAAATTATGTTTTATAATATCCTTTAATGGAAAAATTTAATTTTAACATTGATGTAATGATATTGTGAGTACAAATAGTTAACATTTACAAAAATGATAAATATTTCAATTACTTATAAGGTACCTAATTTAGATAGCCAACATAAATCGAGGAGTTCCAAAATGTAAGTTCAATATTTCTATCACCATGGTGTCAGGACAACATGCCAGAATGGCTACTGGATGATTATGATGAAGATCTATCATTGTGTAATTGTGGCAGTAATGCCCAGTGTTGTTTGGGATACTTATAATTTTATAAAAATATCATCCACAGGACAAATTAAATTGGCACCCACACTGTCTGATTTAACTGACCAGTTAAATTTAAATGTTTTTTTTTTTTAATTTTAAATATTTTATAGAAATAAAATAATCCTGCAAAATCTTATGATGATGCCACCTTTAAGATACAACATTATGCTACCCATCTGGCCAAATTTTCTGAAGTGAACACTGACATGGTTTGCTGAATTCACTTGTAACACCTATAAAACATAAGTGTTCCAAGATATAAACATTGTTATTTCCAATTAAACAACTCGTGAAATTAAATAACAGTTGTTTTTTTTATACTGGGTGCATGGTAGAGATAAATAATAGAATAACAAGTTGAGTCTTTTTAAATTAGAGTGTTTATCCCCTTAAATTGGCGTACAGACTGTTTTCCTCAACTATAGACAATTTCACATCATCCCTGCAAGGAATTTATCTGAAGAGATATAAATATCTTAAATGTTTTTAACGGCCTTATTTCCTAAAGCCTTTTCTTTTATTCAACTACTGTATAAAAGGAATGCCCTTTCAGCTATTTTGAAGTATTTTTTCATACAAGGCATGCTGTTTTATTTAAACGTAGCAATACATCTTGTCACATTCTTTAATATCTTTCATCAATAAGGGTACATCCCAATGTCATTCAGTGTTACATGTGACTTCGCTTCCATGCTCCAGGGCCTTTTGGGAATTTCACGCTTGTTATTTCGAAAGGAGCTTGCTGCTAATCAGTTGTAGTTGTCTTTATACACTGCACAAGTTTTCTCTATTAATTGAAACTTTACAACTTAAATCAGTTGATTATATGTACCCTTGGTCACAATGTTAACACAAACACACATGCACACACACACACACACACACACACACACACACACACAAAGAAATAATGTGGCCCATTATTTCCAGCCCCTATGAAAATGGCTACATGACTGGATTGTAAATCAATTCTACTGCCATATGATTCTTGTTCCTGCTGAGGCTTTTCAGAGAAGCTTTATTCTGACAAAAGGGACTGAAACTTTATGAATCAAATAGATGAGAAAGTGTGAAAGCTTTAGTCAGTGAAAAGGAAAAGACACAAACGTTATGTGGTGGTGGGGGGGGGGGCGCTGTAAACAAGTGTTGGAGAAAAGTTGTTTTGCCCAAAATGGAGTGTTTTCTTGTGACATAGCATGGGTTGTAAAAGGGACTGAAACTTTATGAATCAAATAGATGAGAAAGGGTGAAAGCTTTAGTCAGTGAAAAGGAAAAGACACAAACGTTATGTGGTGGGGGGGGGGGGCGCTGTAAACAAGTGTTGGAGAAAAGTTGTTTTGCCCAAAATGGAGTGTTTTCTTGTGACATAGCATGGGTTGACCCTATATTTAACATATGTGAGGATTGGGCTAAAAGCCATTTTAAAAAAATTAAAAAATCTTATAATTAGTAATAGGGCCCCACAGTTGAGACCTACCCTTAGTAAAGTAGGTTTATATTTAAATTAGCCAATGTAAAAATAAACTGACCCAGATCTGTCATAACTGGCTATGAAATGTGCATTCACTGGAACACACTGTGTTATGTTTGTGGTTTCTCTACTGCTTGTATTTGTGAATGTCTTATAGGGCTTTGAGAAAAAAAAATAAAAGGAGGATTGGGAGCGGTGGATTCTTGTGATTTGAATAGTCATTTTGTCATGTATTATATTTACATTGTTATAAATGTCATCAACATAGTTCCCACATTATCACATATCGGTAGGCTATTGCTTGTTCAAAGATGGGGGATCAGTTATTTAGACATCTTACATTGGTTGGTGTCTTGGTTGAGTTCGCTTGATGAGCACTGCTTGGAATAATGATGAGGTGAAATAGGAGTCCAGCGCACTGATTGCCTGTTGCAGGTCACACCACTTTGTTTTTCATCATGTAGTAGCAGTGCTGATTGTCAGGTGGGTCTGCTACAGCTCATTTGATAACATGAGTCATGTCATGTAAGTCAAAGATCATGGCCTGGACAATATTGTTCTTAATTATTAATAAGGTCACATACATTCTGATAGGACTGTAACTACAAGGCCACATACAGTCTGATAAAACTGTAACTATAAGGCCACATACAGTCTCATACAACTGTAACTATAAGGCCACATACAGTCTGATAAAACTGTAACTATAAGGCCACATACAGTCTCATACAACTGTAACTATAAGGCCACATACAGTCTAATACAACTGTAACTATAAGGCCACATACAGTCTGATACGACTGTAACTATAAGGCCACATACAGTCTGATACCACCGTAACTATAAGGCCACATACAGTCTCATACAACTGTAACTATAAGGCCACATACAGTCTGATACGACTGTAACTATAAGGCCACATACAGTCTGATACCACCGTAACTATAAGGCCACATACAGTCTCATACGACTGTAACTATAAGGCCACATACAGTCTCATACAACTGTAACTATAAGGCCACATACAGTCTCATACAACTGTAACTATAAGGCCACATACAGTCTGATACGACTGTAACTATAAGGCCACATACAGTCTCATACAACTGTAACTATAAGGCCACATACAGTCTCATACAACTGTAACTATAAGGCCACATACAGTCTGATACGACTGTAACTATAAGGCCACATACAGTCTCATACGACTGTAACTATAAGGCCACATACAGTCTGATACGACTGTAACTATAAGGCCACATACAGTCTCATATAACTGTAACTATAAGGCTACATACAGTCTCATACAACTTTAACTATAAGGCTACATACAGTCTCATACAACTGTAACTATAAGGCCACATACAGTCTCATACAACTGTAACTATAAGGCTACATACAGTCTCATACAACTGTAACTATAAGGCTACATACAGTCTGATACAACTGTAACTATAAGGCCACATACAGTCTCATACGACTGTAACTATAAGGCCACATACAGTCTCATACAACTGTAACTATAAGGCCACATACAGTCTCATACAACTGTAACTATAAGGCCACATACAGTCTCATACAACTGTAACTATAAGGCCACATACAGTCTGATAAAACTGTAACTATAAGGCCGCACACAGTCTCATACGACTGTAACTATAAGGCCACATACAGTCTCATACAACTGTAACTATAAGGTCACATACAGTCTCATACAACTGTAACTATAAGGCCACATGCAGTCTCATACAACTGTAACTATAAGGCCACATGCAGTCTCATACAACTGTAACTATAAGGCCACATACAGTCTCATACAACTGTAACTATAAGGCCACATACAGTCTCATACAACTGTAACTATAAGGCCACATACAGTCTCATACAACTGTAACTATAAGGTCACATACAGTCTCATACAACTGTAACTATAAGGCCACATACAGTCTCATACAACTGTAACTATAAGGCCACATACAGTCTCATACAACTGTAACTATAAGGCTACATACAGTCTCATACAACTGTAACTATAAGGCCACATACAGTCTGATACCACCGTAACTATAAGGCCACATACAGTCTCATACGACTGTAACTATAAGGCCACATACAGTCTCATACAACTCATTGATATTCCGGTGTATGTCTCTCATACAACTGTAACTATAAGGCCACATACAGTCTGATACGACTGTAACTATAAGGCCACATACAGTCTCATACAACTGTAACTATAAGGCCACATACAGTCTCATACAACTGTAACTATAAGGCCTCGCTGCTGCCAATCTTTTGGTTAATTTTTTAAAATAAATATTAACATTTTCTTGTTAGTCCTACCCTTAAAGTTTTACCGGACATTTCAAGCCGAGCTCGTCCCAGGGAAAGGAAAAGTTCCTATTTAGTGTTCCCATATTGATACAAAGGACCAAAAGGCTTGGTGTACTCCCTTTCATTTCCGTGCCGTCTGCCATAGGTGTGAGGTCAAGTGTACGCGTTCATAGGGGTGGTTGAGAAATGTGTCCGTCTGATTCAATGAAGGCTCTCGTTAACTTGACCCGTAAGAAAATCACCTAACGATCGAGTCACTAAGCCACTAAGCATGGAGGGTGCACTGTAACCTACAGGACATACTTTGACTGCTTCATTGACGGATACACTGGCAACTTCTCTATACATTTGCAACCCATCGGAATTTTTTTTTTAAATTGAAGAGTTGTTTTTTTTTTTTTGGGGGGGGGGGTTTGTGTTGAGGTGGTGGTAGAGAGAACAAATAAAACTATTTAACANTTGTCCCGTCAACTCTAATCCGTAACAATTGATGCACTTTCAAAGACATAGACATTAAAAAAAAAACATCCTTTCCATTCTGATCATCTTTTTCATTCCCCAACCCAGCATTTCAACTTTGCACTAACATGTTTTAAAAAGAAAACAGAAGAAGAGAAAAAGCGTCGCTTGAAACTCCTCCGCTGAATAAGCTGCACTGTTGCACCTTTGACTTTGGTGGCGAATGTCATCGGGATATTTTCTGTCAACAGTCTGTTGAATAGACTTTCTGGTCCCAGCCGTGTGGCGTGTGGCGGGGGGTCGCGCTTTAATAGTTGCACGCCTTCTGCCAGTGGTCTCTGTACCATTACACCATCAAACCCAACCATCAATGTTGCCACAAATGACATCCACACCATCAAGTAAAGCGACTGCACAAACTGCAATGTCCAACTTTTGAATGACCGTTACGACCAGTGGCGTGTCAATGGATAGTGCCAATATTTTTGTCACCCAATTCTGCGAACCCCCCCCCCGGTCTTGGTTGAAAATGCCGCCCCCCAGTATAATAATATAAGTGCCGCCCACGTCCGTCCGACCCCTCCGCTCCCCCCTTCCTACGCTTCTGATTAAATTTTGAAGATACACAAATTGTTTAAAATAAGTCATGAGGATAAACAAATCCACCATCGGATACCTTGAGGTAGACCTTTTACCCCAGGCCACTATTCTGCGGAGTATCTGTCAGAGGATAGCATGGGGATCCCCGGTACGTTCAAATAGTACTAACTATGACTAAGCTACTCCGTAAAGGTGCACCGTTATTGACGTGTGGTGAACGGACAAGAATTTTTTTGGTAGGAGCTTTGGGGTGCGTCAATATGTATAGTGTGGTGGTTGTTTTAGGGACATACCGGTTAGCAAGTGGTTTGGGCGTTCAGGAAAAAAAAACTATTTTAAAACCTAAACCGTTGGGTGTTATTTCGTGTTTAGGCGTTGGTTCGGATAGCATGTCCCCCATGCTGACAGGCTACGAGGCCAATAAAACATACGACAGGATCTGGGGATAAGGTGGGGGAGGGGGGGAGTCGAGGGCTGATGTTGGGGGATATTTGTGAGATTGAGAAAGTGAGGATGGGCATAAAAATTGAGGAAAGGTGTTGGTTTGGGCGGAGGGGGGCCTTGGGGTATTGGGCAGGTTTGGTGTTGGGGCATTGATCGTGTTTGGTGTTGGGGTATTGGGCAGGTTTGGTGTTGGGGCATTGGCCGGGTTTGGTGTTGGGGCATTGGTCGTGTTTGGTGTTGGGGCATTGGCCGGGTTTGGTGTTGGGGCATTGGTCGTGTTTGGTGTTGGGGCATTGGTCGTGTTTGGTGTTGGGGCATTGGTCGTGTTTGGTGTTGGGGCATTGACCGGGTTTGGTGTTGGGGCATTGGTCGTGTTTGGTGTTGGGGCATTGGCCGGGTTTGGTGTTGGGGCATTGGCCGGGTTTCATGCGGGCGACTTGGGGAAAAGGTATAAGGGTTTACATGTCAATTTCCAATGACATAATTGGGTTTTGCACATCTGATAAGACTCCATAGGCAGAGAGCTTCCACCGGAATCCGCCTCTGAGAGCATATTATCTATGCCCTGTGCCAGTGTATTGTAAAATTCAATTAATCTTGTCAGTGATTTAAAATATGAGGAGTAATCCCCACCCAAAGTCCCATGCTTTGTCAAAACCGAACGTCCTCAAAGCGAAACCGCGCCGTGCGTCCCATTTCCATTGAGTTTTGATGTCTTGTTTGGCTTCTCGTGACAGTGCTGTGTAAATTGTTATTGCACGTCTTGAAGTTTGATGGATGCAGTGCAGGGAGATTACGGCACGCCGTGTCCGTTATTCTCCAACGACGTGTGTTAAAATGCTTGCTAATGATACATGTCACATGTGTTAGGGCCTGATTATACTGAGAGCGTTAAGGTTATTAAACAGATGTGTGTTGTGTTCACATGAGACGTTAGATATTTAAAAAAAAAAAAAAGATTTTTTATAGATGTGCTGTCGGGCGAGGAAAGTGTTTTATCTGCTGTTCGGGCCGAGTTTCCGCCCGTAAGAAGCTGTCAGATTGAGTGTGATAAATGTGCTTGCCGTCGCCGGCGGTTCTGATAGGATATTGTGTCATACCGTCGTGCCGCCCGTTGAACACGGATAGTAGTGGTATATGAACACGGGTCTTATACTATAGTAAGAGGGAATGCGGGTCGGCATCCTTGCTCCAGTGAGCTGTGTCCTGCTGTACGATTGACATTTTATAGTGAGGGCACTCGCAAAGACCCACTCCTTTGCTTCTCATCCAGTGTTCGCGTACTGTTGTGTTACTCTGGTCCCAGTGCTGTCCCTCCGTAGGATCTCCGTGGGTATTCATATGCCTCGGGATCGCCTGTTTGTATACGTAGCTCGCAACGACTTTGAAAATAGATTTATAAGGCGTGCGTCGTACCACCCAGGCTATTTAATAAATGACTGTTCAGAGTTTCCCCATCTCTCACCTACGACTTCTGCTCCATGCGCCTGGTTCAGTGCTATTTCGACGTCGGTAGATTATAATTTATGTCAGTCATTATCACCAAGCTCCTCACTGCTCACTTCCAGTGCTTCTATTTTTTACCTGCGGCTGACTCATCGTGAGTCGCGTGGTGTTGTACAACACCGGCATCCATCTATCCGAGTCCTGATATCACTTTACCCTACTCATTTTTTTTTTTCTGCAATTTTTTGGTGTTTCCTATCCGTTAAGAGATATGATCGCTTTCATAGTTTCTCACGTCTGACAGTCTGGTCAAAACTAACGCTGAACACCTCGCTGGCCTTATGTACGCGTACCTGTCAGCTGTTTGATGCTGTGTCAAAGAAGGTTATCATAAGCTATGACATAAGACTTTATTGAGCTAATTTATACTTATCTATATATTTAGAGCACATATAATTTTAGTGTATGAAGGAAATAGTTAAACTTCTCATGTTGAAGCTTGGAAAATTGGGCTTTAAATATGTAAACTTTTGAGCAAGTACACCAAGTTTGGAGCTTCTGGGATTATTATTTTAGTAGTTATGGTTTCACCAAAAATGGACTATTTGACAAAATGAAAAATAGCCAATTTCCTATCCATTTTTATCAAATTTTGAAACTTCATAACTTTTTTTTATTTATTGAGCTATTGTAATAAACCAGGTATCAAAATTCTTGTATTAAAAAGTTCTATCAAGTGAGAGTCCTTAAAACAGTCTACATTTAAAGATAAATTTTGGTTTGGACTACCTAAATAAAGGCTTCAACATACCTAGTCACTCTGTTTCGTTCAAACAGCTTGAACTCAGCACTTCGTTTATTATCATTTAGTATATGACGCATCCACGAAAAGACGTCACTGGATAGGCGTAATACAAAAAAAAAAAAATATTTAAAAAATATGAATGCTAATAAAACGGTATGAGTAAATCAAGGGAAGTTACTCTCATAATGACACACCATGCAAACGTCAAGTCATGAAGAAAAATGTCTAAAAATAAAGTTGGTTACGTGATCGCGTCATCATCTTTGTAACATCAGTTGTTTGATTAATCAAGGCCAGAGGTTTGATTAATCAAGGCCAGAGGTCAGCGCTTAAAAACTTTGGCTGAACCCAGCACATTACCCCCCCCCCCCTCCCCCCCCCCCACCCCCCCCCCNGGGCAGTGACGCGGTGCATCCTAATTAAATACCTCCCTGGTCGAGCTCCCCAAAATGGTGTCCCCCCCCCCCCCCAAAAAAAAACACGTAATCTGCCGTCATAAACCGTTGACAGTTGACCGACTTGACCTATATTTCCAAGGGAACCCCTCGTCGATACTGCGGTGACATCACTAGGAAATACGCGGTCAGCGCTATTTATAGATGATCGGGATTCACCCCCTGCTGACATTGATTAGTAAAATTCAATGTATTTATTTGTAGCGCGCCAATAGGTATTGGTGGTTGCCATTTATAAATATAAATACTTTTTAAAAAAATCAGTAATATGTCTTTGTTATTGTGCTTGTAAAAAAAAAAGGGTTAAAAAAAAATTATCAACGTTTGGGGTTAAAGTTATACTGGCGTTATAGTTATAATAGCGTTATTGCTATACTTTCATTATAGTTATGATACTGATAGCGTTATAGTTATGATAGCGTTATGCCCGTACTGTCATTATAGTCATACTTTCATTATAGTTATACTGGAGTTATAGTTATACAAGTTGAGAGGTCTGACCAAACCATTTTGAGCTCTAGGCATGGCTACGGAAAGAAACACAAATCAATAGCCCCAATTTAAGAGGCAGTGATTTTTGATAGTTTATGTCTTGCCACTTTCAACGACAAGTTGTTGAAGTTGACACAGGCAGCGCTCACTCTGTTAACATATTGGGACATATTTCAACATCATGTATGGCTTGATGTTCTGAGGTGATGTTAACAACCGATCTTATGAGGATGTTAACAACCGATTTTATGAGGATGTTTACAACTGATCTTTTGATGATTGTGAACAACTGATCTTATGAGGATTTAAACAACTGATTTTATGATGATTGTTAACAACTGATCTTATGAGGATGTTTACAACTGATCTTTTGATGATTGTGAACAACTGATCTTATGAGGATTTAAACAACTGATCTTTTGATGATTGTGAACAACTGATCTTATGAGGATTTAAACAACTGATCTTATGATGATTGTTAACAACTGATCTTATGAGGATTTAAACAACTGATTTTATGATGATTGTTAACAACTGATCTTATGAGGATTTAAACAACTGATCTTATGATGATTGTTAACAACTGATCTTATGAGGATTTAAACAACTGATTTTATGATGATTGTTAACAACTGATCTTATGAGGATTTAAACAACTGATCTTATGATGATTGTTAACAACTGATCTTATGAGGATTTAAACAACTGATTTTATGATGATTGTTAACAACTGATCTTATGAGGATTTAAACAACTGATCTTATGATGATTGTTAACAACTGATCTTTTGATGATTGTTAACAACTGATCTTTTGATGATTGTTAACAACTGATATTTTGATGATTGTTAACAACATATCTTTTGAGGATTTAAACAACTGATCTTATGATGATTGTGAACTAATTATTGTATGATGATTGTTAACAACTGATCTTATGATGATTGTTAACAACAGATATTATGATGATTGTTAACAACTGCTCTTATGATGATTGTTAACTACTTATTGTATGATGATTGTTAACTACTTATTGTATGATGATTGTTAACAACTAATATTATGATGATTGTTAACAACTGATCTTATGATAATTATTAACAACTGATCTTACGAGGATGTTAACAACTGATCTTATGATGATGTTAACAACTAATCGTCTGCTGGTGTAAACAAATGTTGTCGACATCTGATCTCAGGATGATATTAACGACGACTCTTGATGGGGCTGTTCTCAGTTGCTGTTCACCAAGCTGTAACGTAACCAATACGTTCTGACCTAAGCACGTTGATTCACAAAGTGCACTGGGATGACAACACGTTCAACACGTGTAGTCCTAGTATCAAGAACACTGATCTGATTGCTGCAGTTCTCCTGTGTATCTTGGTGAGTCAACTACAGGAAAACCCCACAACTCACCTGGAAACAATAAATCCATACTTACCCCACCCCCTTCTCTCTCTCTCTCTCTCTCTCTCTCTCTCTCTCTCTCTCTCTCTCTCGTGTACACCTCTCTCTTCGCTCGCGCCTGGGGAGCTCTTGGTAAAAAAGCGCTCCCCACCTTATCAAGAACACTGATCTGATTGCTGCAGTGCTCCTGTGTATCTTGGTGAGTCAACTACAGGAAAACCCCACACCTCACCTGCAAACAATAAATCCATACTCACCCCACCCCCTTCTCTCTCTCTCTCTCTCTCTCTCTCTCTCTCTCTCTCTCTCTCTCTCGTGTACACCTGGCTCTTCGCTCGCGCCTGGGGAGATCTTGGGAAAAAAGCGTTCCCCACCTTTAGTTGCGCGGGTGAGTAAAAACCAACCGGTCGTGAATTCACCGCTATAAATAGTTGGTTGACAATGGCGGTCAACGGGTTTTTTTTTATTCGGCCAACGTCTGTGTTATTTAAACGCCATGCGATCTGCCCGTTAGATTGAAACAGAACTTGTTGAAGAAATAAACCGGCTGGATGTACCTAGGCCAGGATGAACAGATGCCTGCTCCCAACTCTTAGGGGATAGTTAGGTACAACAACAAAAAAATGGTGGTGGAATGTGTGAGTCCTGGTGACGAGCAGTACCCGGGGCCACAGTTTCAGGTCTTTGTTGACGTAAGTAGACGGATCTTGTTTGACATTAGGTGCTTTGCTTTGTCCCATTTAAAAAAAAAATCATCTATAGGTAAAGGGGTGGAAGGGGTGTACCGTGTGTTAGGATGGACAATTGTAATGTTAACATGCCACATTTGTGTTCAGTGGGTCGACACTGGTTGGTAACTTCAGCAAAAAGACTCTATGTACCCAATTTGTTGATATAAATTAAAATATGGTGTTTGTATAGTGATTAGAATGTAAGACTGAGACTCATTCATTAAGCCGGACCAGTAGACGCGCTCTCGTGTGACTTGACGTGGCGGTGTCAGGACTGGACGTGCACAACATGTAATGCCGACGTAAGACGGCGCGCAACATGATTTGTTTCCAAAGTAAGGCGGTGCTTAACATAAACGGCGCGTAACATGATTTTGCCAAAGCAATACGCTAGGTAATAAATGATGATGGAGTAAAACGGTGCTTTACATGATTTAGCAGGAGTAAGATCGTGCGTATTAGGATTTTTCCGAAGTATCACAGTGGGTAGCATGATTTTTCCGAAGTAAGACGGTGGGTAACAAATGTTGCCGAAATATGACGGGGAATAATTAAAATTTCATCCTATTTTACATTCACATCACTCAAATGTATAACTATCAACTGCGGTTAACTTTATTTCTTTTATAACTGAAACATGTCCACTAAAGAACAGTTGCTTCACGATTTGCTGTATGGGTATCATTATGAGAGTTACTTCCCTTGATTCACTCATTTCTTCAGATTCCTTCAATTGTAATATATTCCTGACCCACCTTCTAACACCTTTAGTGAAATAAATAGATTTGGTTATCTCAGCGTGGAGGAGAGAACGGTCAATCTTTCAAAAGTTTGCATACTTTAAATAATACACCTTATTGTAATCCTGCTAACCCCCAGTCACTTTGTTGTATTTTAAATACCACCCAGTAGGCATTTCGTCTTCACACCCCGTTATAATCCAGCACTTGACCTACCTGAGTGGGAGCGCGGGGCGGGACTTGCTTGTGGATTAGTCAGCTGTCACGCCGTACGACATAGCGAAAGTCTCAGAGTGTATCAGTGAGTGTATCAGTGAGTGTATCAGTGAGTGTATCAGTGAGTGTATCAGTGAGTGTATCAGTGAGTGTATCAGTGAGTGTATCAGTGAGTGTATCAGTGAGTGTATCAGTGAGTGTATCAGTTCTGTATAAAGTGATGGGATTTTGAAATATGGCAGCGTCTTATCTATGCCACCCAGAGTCAGGAGCTAAGCCGCAGTGTTGAGTTTTCTATGTCTGTGCACAGGAGACGCTGGCCTCCATGTTACCCTAGCGATTCTGTCCTTGCATCTATTGGGCTGAAATCCTAAACATAACATTGTGATGTTGGAAGTTCATTTAAAATCAGAGTACATACAGTACATCGTACTCGTTCGTGTACAGTTGTGTGTTAAGCACGAAACAGACTGGTTGCCTAAACTGTTAGCTAATACAGTTCTCGTTGAAGCTAGGTCGTCCAACGAACCTGCCCCCCCCCCCCCAAAATCGCAACCGCACACACACGCACGCCCACACACACGCACGCCCACACACACGCACACACACACGCACGCCCACACACACGCACGCCCACACAGTGTATTGTCGTATATTGACATTAGGATGGGCTTGAGTTTGAGATTAACCAACGTTGTTTCTATATCAGTTCTGTTATAATCCGTATTAAACTCACACGCTCAAATTAAAGCAATCCTTGTCAGACCAGGCCAGGGTTTACCTATTGGGTGGGCAGTTCATAACCAAGCCCCCCACCCCCTACCGCTCCACAGACCTGCCCAATATAAACAAAAACATTCTTGGCATGCCGGGGTCATGTTTACATTCACGCCAGGTCCTTCTGGTTTGGCCCTTGAAAAGTTGCAACCAGGTGATAGGGCTGTGGTGGTTGGGGGGGGGGGCTTACTGCTACTGAACTGTGACCTCAATCAGTTGCACTCCTTTAGTTCTATGTCCGGTCTCCTTGGCCCAAAACCTCGATTTAATTTGGTCCAGTTTAATTGAATGTAATTTAGTTGTCCCACGCGATTAGCTCAAACTATACTATGCAAATAAATGGGAGTTGACAAGAAAATAAGATAATTATCCAATGCTTGCTGAGCCTACTGTTCAAGTGAAACTTTTAACTACTAACTGGGACCATTTACTACGTCTAGTTGAGACCATTTACTGTTTTTTAAGGGTATAATTACTTCTAGTTAAAACTTAATAATTAGTTCTAGTTAAAGTTAAAACTTACTTATTACTTCTGGTTAAAACTACCGACTACCACCAGCTAATAAGAAAAATAAAAAGTCCAGACTTTATATATATATAAATGTATATATAATAAATGTATATAAATATCAATATGTATATATATATATGTATATATTATACATTATCAGCACTGACACTTTTGAAGTGGAAATGGGCCAACATCTATCCATTTCGGCCTAAAGACATCCATTGATGTTTGGTGTGTTTATTTACAGCACCCGGTTGTCGACAGTGATAGAGATTTGGGACTGTTGTATTGTGGAAGTGGCTAATACTGTTTGTATGCGACAGCGACATAACTTGGCCATGACGCGAATGTGATCAATAAAGTGGCACATCTGTTAGGTCTTTAGGACGTAAGCCTTCAATGGGGTCCCACGGCATGTCTACAATCTTCCCTCTCATTGCGCCTAGTTGGTATATTATTAGAAACGTTCGGTTAACTAACGTCTCCTGCTATATGACAGCGTCAGCCAGTTATCTTATTGGGGTGCATACGTTTAGCAGGTATGAGTTCTTTTTGTTTTTGGGTGACTCAGCTTGATGGGGAGATAGTCGATATTATAGTTGCACTGGGAACGTATGGGGAAGAAACGTAATCCATCTATGTTTGAAATACCGCGTTAGAGGGTATTGGATAATCTCAAGGCTCACATTTCACGACATTGGTGGTTGGCCAAGAGAAACCGAAATTAGGCTTTAAGAAAGGGGGGGGGGGGGAGGTGGGGGGGATGCAAGGGTGTGTGGGGAACAGTTTGTTTTGTCATTATTTGTGGATTACTCTGAGAAAGTGATTTTTTTTTTAAAGATGGTCGACATTGGTGGTTGGCCAAGAGAAACCGAAATTAGGCTTTAAGAAAGGGGGGGGGTGGAGGTGGGGGGGATGCAAGGGTGTGTGGGGAACAGTTTGTTTTGTCATTATTTGTGGATTACTCTGAGAAAGTGATTTTTTTTTTAAAGATGGATTGAGATGTCATGTGGCATGCAGCAATAAGACATTGCGAAAGTTATTCCTTAGTCTACTTGTCTGTCGACTAGTTTTGGTACTTAGTTTCAATTTGTATCAAATTTGAACATTTTTAAATATTTTTTTTCCTTGTTTATATATTTTTTTTCAATTCAAAAAAATTTCACATCCTAGTTTTCATTTTCTCTGTTACCCGGTACCACTAAGACGTGTCCCTTTTCCGAAAATTGCTACGCAAACGATTTATTAGGTCCGACTTCAGAAAGGCATTTTATAACTGTTATTGATAGATTTAAAACTTTTGTATTTAAATAACATATGTTGACACTTACCTGAAACTTATTAAATTTGGCAGCAACTTAATTTTATAAATGCACTAACTGCATGTCGATGTTATAGTGTGGTGGTCGTGCATGACTTTTAAGAACCACTGATTTGTGTGTCTGTTCAATTGAAATCCATTTTGATACATGATCATCAAAAAAATCGGCCTTCTGCGGTGATCTTTTCAGTCCTTTATTCTCCGCCCGAGGGGATTTTAAACTCAATGTCCCTTTAGATTTTTTTTTTTGGATATGTGCCTGCATAATCTCATTTCAATTGGTCACATATTTCGTGTGCAGTATTGGTTTTTTTAAGGAATGTATGTTGAGAGCTGACCCAGGCATGCTGGTCGAACTTCTTATTCTACTTACTCTGTCAGACGCAACATTTTTTTTTGTGTCAGTTACTTTCTAAGTCTGTTTGGGAATATTTTGTCAGCACATTACATGCTGTGTTTCACCAGTGGTGTGGTTGTTACAGACATTCATTTACCGTCATAAGGTGTTGACCAATACATGAAATCGAACTCGATTGTGTGTGTGCTTGTGATTCTGCAGGCTGTGCTCATAACCTAACATTAATAAGGAGAATGAAGTACTTTAATAGCAGCTATGTGATCCGATTATTTAAAGACATGAGCGCTAGCCTAACCGTAAGGAGAATGAAGTGCTTGAGTAAATGCGTGACATTGTTGGAAATCAAATAAACGATTCACATACATTCCTGGATATTTTGAAGAACACGCCTGATTGAATGTGAGAAACTTGAACCATGGTGAAAAGCACCTCCATTTGAACATTGAGTTTGTTGAACCTGAACTGAGACAGCACGCGCCAGTTTGCACGTTTTAGTGCACATTGTGTTATGGATTTGTGAGTGTGCAGCTTCTTCATCATAACGGAAATTGGGTTTGTTAACAATTTGTTGTTGCTATAAAAAGCCCCTGCCAGGTGTGACATGTGTTGTCGGAAATACAATTGTCAATGAAGATCAAGTCCCTATAACAGCTGCCGTGTTCGCCGCCCTCACTGTTTGAACCTACACGTTTGGGGGGTGCATCTATCCTTTTGGTTGGGCTTCGTATCTCTTTTTTTTTTTCCTTGACCACCCCGCCGCCATGGAATCATCGCACCCTAACAAGCTGAGCCCCCAGAGCAGTAGTGACGAGGATGACGTTTTTCTATCATTTGAAGAAGAGGATGGTGCCGAAGCTTCAACCACCACAGACGAGTTTGGACGCAGTGGTGACACTCAGGTGCCCGGTGGTTGGAACGTGGCTGCTCCTTGTGCAAGAGAAGATGAGGGATTTCTTCCTGGGTTCGCCAAAAAAAATGATCCTTTGGGATCTCATCATGAGGTGTGCTATGATGTCACATCTGACGGGGGATCGCCTCACCCACAGGCTAGTGGGGCGACACATACAGACACTGAGAGTGTTCATACACAACCCGAAGAGCGGTGCACTAGGGATGTCTCATTGAACGCTACTAGACGTGCAGCAGACACTTGCAGTGTCAGTGCTGAGGTTCGTAGTAACGCCATTCGAAGAAATCAGTTAACTGGACACCATGAGCCTCCAGTGAGATCCGACGGTCTGAACAACAGGGATCAGGTGAGCGAGACGGAGGAGTACTTTGAGACCAGGACAAGTGTGTCCAGTTCACTAGCAACAAGCAGTAACCCGTCTTTTGAAGAATATGGAGACACATTGGATTCAGGACTGGGTGGCTGTCTACCCTCAGACCTGCATGCACTAAAAGATTCAGATTTAGTGGATTGTGTACAGTCAGACTTAAGTGTACCATCAGACTTATGCGTACTTAATGATCCAGAGCTTGGTGCATGTGTACCCTCAGACCTACAGTTACTTAAAGACTCAGAAATAGGTGATTGTGCACCATCAGACTTGTGTGAACTTTGTGATACTGAACTGGATAATGGAGATTGTGCACCATCAGACTTAGGGGTACTTAGTGTACTTAGTGATTCTAAACTGGATAATTGTGTATCCCAAGACCCTCATATACATGATGATTCAGAATTAGGTGGATGTGTACCTTTAGACTTGCGTGTACTCAACGATTCTGTGGACGGCGGTTGTAGAATATTAATTACATCCCTTACAAAAAGCCCTGAAATAGTCCATAGTCAATCGTGCTCTTTGTTCACAAGAGACTCTTCTCTTCAAGGGAACGAAACTGTGGTTCCTGATCAATGTTGTGATATATCATCCCATTGCCAACCCATATACCCATCAGGTCCTTCAAGATACCAGTCACATGAAGCTGAGCTTAATAAATACAGTATTGCATTGCCTGAAGCTCTACAAGACTGTGCTTCACCAGAGCCACTTGACTTGTCCATAGCCATTCAGGATACACAAATCTCCATACAGAGACCATCAGGAGCAGGAGAAGCATGTTTGTGTTCAGAGATTCCATTAACTAAGGATGTAAATGCAACACCAAGATTAGATTCACAAATGGAAATATCAGTCGACACATATCAACAGTTGGAAACAGCATCTACCCCTGAGTCTGTAGAAACAGCATCCATTCTAGGGTCACAACTTGAAACATCAGTCAACACGTATCAACAGTTGGAAACAGCTGTAACGCCTTTGCAGATAGAAACACTGTCAGTTCCACCCACACAATTAGAAACATCACATGCCTTACTCACCCAACTAGAAACACCGTCAGTTCCACCCACACAATTAGAAACATCACCTGCCTTACTCACCCAACTAGAAACACTGTCAGTTCCACCCACACAATTAGAAACAGCACATGCCTTACTCACCCAACTAGAAACACCGTCAGTTCCACCCACACAATTAGAAACATCACCTGCCTTACTCACCCAACTAGAAACACCATCAGTTCTAACCACACAATTAGAAACATCACATGCCTTACTCACCCAACTAGAAACACCATCAGTTCTATCCACACAATTAGAAACATCACCTGCCTTACTCACCCTACTAGAAACACCATCAGTTCTATCCACACAATTAGAAACATCACCTGCCTTACTCACCCAACTAGAAACACCATCAGTTCTATCCACACAATTAGAAACATCACCTGCCTTACTCACCCTACTAGAAACACCATCAGTTCTATCCACACAGTTGGAAACACCACCCACCTTACAATTAGATGCAGTGACAGAAACACCATCATCAGGGGTATGTCAGTCACCTGAGCCACCTGCAAACACATTCAGACCACCTGATACAGAATCAACCACCTCAACATCACTTGAAACACTATCAAGGACATCCCCCCAACTGAACACTCCATCTTGGACATCAAGTCCACTCCCCTTAGACTCACCCCTAGAAACTACTACAAGCTTGACAGTATGGGAAGAAAAAAATGGAAAAGAAATAGTTGAAAAAGATATTGAGACACATAGTAATGCTGAAGGACTAGATTTAAGAAAACATTACATGCAAGGAGATGGAAGTATTGTTGAAGGAGAAGAAGTTGTAGTAGAACTGAAGGAAAATTTAAAAAAAATAGAACAAAATACAGATGCAAACAAAGGCTGTATAGAAGCCTGTGGTTTAGTTGAGAGGGAGATCGGCTGTGTAAATAATTTTGAAGCTGAGGAATTAGAAAAGGTTAGAGATAATGTAGAGGAGCAAAAAGTGCAGCTTATAACACAAGAAGAATTTGTGGAGGATGAAATGATACAAGAGAAAGATGAAAGTGAAGAGCATGATCAATTTGTACTAAAGCAGGACGATGCAATCTCGGAGCAAGAACATGAGAATGAAATTGTAGAAGAGCAGCAATATGAAATTGTGGGGCATGAAGAAAAATATGAAATTGTAGAAGAATGGGATGAAATTGTGGAGAAAAAACAGAAAGGGGAAATAGAAGAAGAACTGGAAGATGAAATTGTAGAAGAGCAAGATGAAATCTTAGAAGAACAAGTAGGTGAAATTTTAAAAGAGCACAAAGATGAAAATGTAGAAAAACAAGAAGATGAAAGTATAAAAGAACAAGATGAAATTAAAGAAGAAAAAGATGGAATTATAGATAAACAGGAAGATAACATTGTTGAAGAACAAGAAGAGGAAATTGTAGTACACGATGAAATTGTAGAGGAAAAATATGAAATGGAAGAAGAACATGAAGATGGAATTGGAGAACAAGAAGATGAAATTGAAGGAGAACAAGAAGATGAAATTAAACAAGAACAAGATGAAATCGAAGAAGAACAAGATGAAATAGTAAAAGAACAGGAAGATGAAATTGTAGAAGAGCAAGATGAAATCTTAGAAGAACAAGTAGGTGAAATTTTAAAAGAGCACAAAGATGAAAATGTAAAAGAGCAGGAAGATAAAATTGTAGATGAACAGGAAGATAACATTGTTGAAGAACAAGAAGTTGAAATTTTTCAACAAGATGAAATTGTAGAAGAACAATATGAAATAGTAGAAGAAAATGAAATAGAAGAAAAAGATGAAATTGTAGATGAACATGAAGATAACATTGTTGAAGAACAAGGAGATGAAATTGTACAACAATATGAAATTATAGATGAACAAGATGAAATAGTAGAAGAACAAGATGAAATTTTGGAAGAACAAGAAGATGAAATTATAGAAGAACCAGATGAAATTATAGAACAAGATGAAATTGTTGATGAACAAGAAGATAACATTGTTGAAGAACAAGAAGATGAAATTGTAGAAGAACAAGATGAAATTGTAGAAGAACAAGATGAAATAGTAGAAGAACAAGATGAAATTATGGAAGAAAAAGATGAAATTAAAGAACAAGAAAATGAATTTGAAGAACAACAAGAAGATGAAATTATAGAAGAAAAAGATGAAATTAAAGAACAAGATGATGAAATTGAGCAAGAACAAGATGTAATTGAAGAACAAGATGAAATTGAAGAAGAACAAGATGAAATTGAAGAAGAACAAGATGAAATTGAAGAACGAGATGATGAAATTGAAGAACGAGATGATGAAATTATTGAAGAACAAGATGAAATTATAGAAGAACAAGATGAAATAGTAGATGAACAGCAAGATGAAAGTGGAGAAGATGAAAATGAAATTGAAGAAGAACAAGATGATGAAATTGTAGAAGAACAAAGAGATAAAAGTGAAGAACAAGAAGATGAAATTGAAGAACAAGAAGATGAAATTGAAGAAGAACAAGATGAAATTGAAGAAGAACAAGATGAAATTGAAGAACAAGAAGATGAAATTGAAGAAGAACAAGATGAAATTGAAGAAGAACAAGATGAAATTATAGAAGAACAAGATGAAATAGTAGATGAACAAGATGAAATAGTCGATGAACAAGATGAAATAGTAGATGAACAAGATGAAATAGTCGATGAACAAGATGAAATAGTCGATGAACAGGAAGATGAAAGTGAAGAAGATGAAAATGAGATTGAAGAACAAGATGAAATTGTAAAGGAACAAGATGAAAATGTAGAAGAGCAGGAAGATGAAACTGTAGAAGAACAGGAAGATGAACATGTAGGAGAGCAGGAGGATGAACATGTTGGAGAGCAGGAAGATGAAAATATAGGGGAGCAGTATACATTTCTGAAAGAGCGGAACTTGTTAGGAACCGAGGCAATTTTTTATAGTGATGAAGAAATATCCCCTTGTCCTGAAAAAGATTTAAATAAACTACCTCCAAATGGTAGAATTTTGCAAAAAGTTTTGGAATCTGAACATGAGGATACTCAAGACAACTTCTTTACTGACAATTCTGTAGCATCAAGTGAAATAATGACACCCCCCTCTCAAACTGATAAAATTCCTTTAGTTCCATGGGCCCCCTTTAATCACAATAAAACAATGAGCGCCTCTGAATTAAACCAACATTTACATAGAGCTCCACTGGCAATACAGACTGAAGAAACTCATCCCAATTTATTTAATGTCTCAGATTTGTCTGGGTTTGCACACCGGCTCCCCTCGTGCGTGGACAAACGCGATCCCCCTTCATTGACCGGCCTCACTGAGACCACACACAGACATTACCTGACCCCCGTCGACATGATTATACAGGAGACTTGCGCTGACAGTGATGACCATTCTGATGACTCTTTGATCCAACTTACAGATGATGAGGATGACAACATAAGCGTGGACAGCCTTGGTGAACAGGCTGATCAACCACCGGTGAGGACAGACGGAGGCACCATCAGGCCAACCAGCATGCTGAGTGTTGGGAACCCAAGGCTGAAACCTGGACCCGACTGTTACGGGATGGGGTACCAGGAGCCGCCAGTGCCGCACGTCACCTACGACAGTTTGGACAGCCACCACATGGATGACATGGACGACAGGTCAATGTCGTTGTCTAGTTCAAGTGGCTATTTCAGTCACCAGATCGACAGCCTGGATTTTTATCCAGTCGATAGTTTATCAACCAATGTGTTGGATAGTTCGGATTATTTCTGTGCAGATAGTTTAGTGACTCCGACAATGGATATGGCTGGTGTTCATAATCTTGATAGTTTAGTCACGCCAACAAGGAATTACGTGGATGTGTATGATATGGATGCTTCTTTAACGCCAACTGCGGAAAATATTGGTATCTCTTCTATGGATAGTTTGGCCACCATTTGTGTGGATAATTCCAATTTGTGTTCATTGGATAGGTTTGAATGTCATCAGCTGGATAGTTTAGCTACCAACAAAATGGATAGTTTTGATCATCACCAAATAGATAGTTTAAATTTTTCCCAAGCTGATAGCCTAGTCACAAGTCTCATGGATAGTCTAGCTACTTGTCATATGGATAGTCTAGCTACAAGTCAAATGGACAGTCTAGCTATAAGTCTCAGGGATAGTCTAGCTACAAGTCAAATGGACAGTCTATCTATAAGTCTCAGGGATAGTCTAGATACAAGTCATATGGATAGACGCCATTACGATCCTGTGGATAGCCCAGATTTGCACAACTTGGAAAGATTAAAACAGCTTGAGGATAAACTTTTGCAAATCAGTGCTACACACTTGTCACCAAGCGATAGCTTAGAGGTTCATGAAGATGATAGCTTAGATGAAGAGGAGGAGTATCCATGGTACAGTAAGGCTAGTGCAGTGAGAAGTCTAGGAGGACATCAGCCACTGTCAGATGAAGGGGAACAGGTTTGTTATTTGATACACACGCAGTGCCTTTTTTTCATGTTTTATGTCAAGTTAGTTTGTTCATATTTTAAGCATAAGGTCAGCTTATTTCATTCTGTTATTTTGTATATTCATTTAGTTTAAATGTATTATTTTGTGTTGTATGGTCTGTTTTTATTTGATGCTGATTCACTTCAACATAATCACAATGTATATGACTGGAAAGGGACATTGAATATCAACATTTGACCATTTGTCTTGTAGAGTCAGAGAATGGATAGAAAAATGGCTTTTTCTTCTTTATACTAATTTTATGAAGAAGAGTTAAAAATCAAATGATTAAATCCAGACACGTGCGCCTCGGTCATAGCCCATCTTACTCTTACTACTACAACATATATTGCATGCTGCATATTTATTTTTAATAATTAAAAGTTTGTTGAGTAGTTAAGTAATTCTTGTATTTGGATATTTCTTACCATTTGTTTGTGAATTCCATAGTTTGTGAATCCTACTTGCCCCTCCTGCACCTTCCTATTTAAACAACCTTCCCACCCCTAACTGCAACTCACCTCTTAATCAATTTTTTTGTATGTTGTTGAATAAAAATTACTTTTCATAATCAGTGGCTCACGGTTTCAAATGCATTATGAACTGAGAAACTATGTGGTGGTGTATTGTCATTGTGAATTCATTTTTTACAAAATATTTTTCGTTTTTC
The DNA here is from genome assembly GCA_964033795.1 of Lymnaea stagnalis. Lineage (NCBI taxonomy): Eukaryota > Metazoa > Mollusca > Gastropoda > Lymnaeidae > Lymnaea > Lymnaea stagnalis. Next base: position 60,065 of record CAXITT010000459.1, on the reverse strand, counting down.
TGTTTTAGGCCAAGCTGCGCTCCTCACTTTCTTGGCTCCTGTCTAAAGTCTACGGAAGCAATGTTCCCAAAGAACTGCAGGATCCTTTTTATCAAACAGCTGAGGTAAAGAAACTTTTCCCCCTTTTTTAAGTGTCACATTAAAGAATAACTTTTAGCACACACCCCCCCCCCTCTCTCCCAAATGGGTTCTCTTGCTGGAAATGAGATGTTATTCTACAAAAACAATTTTTTTTAAAAGCAATTTAAAACAAAATCAATATCCATATGATTATTTCAATATTATTGACTGTGTCAATCTGACTACTGTTTTTTTTTCTTAGGGTCAGGTGGTACTACGTCCTAACATGGTCAACTATATGTCTTCAAGTGAGCTATACTGCCAGGCCTGTAGCAACATGTTCCCAGACACACACGCACAATGGCAAGGTGAGTTGTATCCATGAAAAACACAGGCATATGAGCCTTTGTAGTAGACAGAAGTTTAGCGAAGCTTTGACTGCCCTTTGGTAGTACAGTGGAAAGCTTTGACTGCCCTTTGGTAGTACAGTGGAAAGCTTTGTCTGCCTCATAAAAAAAGACATAGCATTGGGGATAGTACTCATCGGCATACAGTCGGGGGCAATGTACTCGCCAGCTCAGTAAGACAACTACTCTAGAGAAAGAACATAAACCTTAAGTCAAAAACACCCCAACAGTGAAATAAATACGCTGGATGATGATGATGACCAGGTCAAAAATTTGCTTGCCAAAGTCTGAAATACTGTGCACAAAACAGAACTGTGAAAGTGGCTGTAAGAAAAGTTACAGGTATTGGAATAAATCTGAAACAAGGATAAACAAAACTCAAAAAAAGTTTGCACCATAATGGATGCCATTGTACATGTTTTCTATTAATAATGCCATTGAACTCAATATTTGTCCTAATTAACAAATTTTGGATATGTTAAAAAAATAAATAAATGGGACATCTATTAATGTTGACAAAAACTCAGACTTATTTGTTTGTATTAATAATCTTGATCGTTCACTTTAAAAAAAAATTAAATTGTCTTTTATTTAGTGTTATTGCATTGATTGTTGCAGGTCACTGGAGCATCATACAAGTTCTTTCTAGGAAAGGTATCTACATTTCAGATGAGACATCAGTTACAGAAACAGTTTTAGTTCAGACAGCTCCATTTAGATTGGTTAGTCACTTTCTCATTGTTTCAGCAAATATTTTGTTTTAAATTTTTTTTTTTTTTTTTTTTTTTTTTTTTGAAGCTACAATTAGATCTAATTGGATTTGTTATTGTCATTTCAAATATTTTTAAATAGATAATTATGAGTTTAAATGTTAATATTCATTTAAATAATTGTGGGTTTGGTGGCCAAGAAGATTTCTTTTAGGAAAATAGGGATATTTGCAAAACCAAGTAAGGGTTGGTTTTTATAAACATTGTATGTTGTATATGTGGTGTCATAATTTGAAATAAACCTTTACATTAATCATAAAACAGAAATAGCAATTTTAAATAATAACTAAACTTAAGAAATCAAAATATATAATTTTTAAATTATCATATTGAAAATATATATAAAACATTTAATTAAATGATTAACTTTATTTAAACTCTATAAAAAAAAATCTGATCTTAAGAAATAAAAATGTTTTATTGAAATTTTTAATTAGAAAATTTTTTCTAAAAATAATTTAAAACGTTCTGTCTTAAAAATATTGACTCTGTGAATATACTACCCACAGAAAGCCCACCTTGCCTTGATAGATGCCTTAATGAGAGCTTATATTGCTGAAGTAGCCAGTGTAGAGAAAGTCGTCAAAGCAGTCAAGTAGGTCATTTTATTGTCTTAACGTCAACTACTTTCCCCCCCCCTCCCCCTAAAAAAACACAACTACAATTGCATCAATTTATTAGAGCTGTTAAATTATTTGTGTCTGGTTATCCTATCTATGGCATTAAATAGTCATGATCAGTGTCTGCAAAGTAAATTAAACATAATGTCATTTTGTCCATCAGACGTGTCACAACATTCCCAGCCTCCAGTGAACTTCCCAGTGCACCGGAGGAGGCCTTGAAGTTTTGGATCAATAAAATTTGTACAGTTTTAGGGTCAGCTGGCGTTGACATGGTGGCTAATGGGGAGTCTGCAGTCGAGTCAGGGCACAAGGTTAGTGTTGGGTGTGAATCCGTCTGGAGAGGTGCTATTATTAATAAGCTGACCAATGAGCTAAGTTAATCAGAAGTGACTGTAACGTTGGTTGTTGTTCTAGGTGGTCAGCTGATCTCTTATTTGTAGTGCTATTGGTCGGTCATTTTGTCATTAAGCATCTGCATACCCTGTGATCGGTGTCTCCTATGTAATGAATGACTTTTTTGTTGGTGTTGCGTACAGTCTCGACTGGTCAAGCCTGTCCCCACTCGTGAACCAGTTCAAGTCCCTTTGTTGGAGGACCTCATGAGAGATATAGGAGACGGTACCAGTGTGGCAGCAGTCATAGCGTACTACAGGCCAAATTTGGTCAACATCAAGGGTAGGTTCGATGGGATCATACACAAGCATTCATAAATAAAATTTACAAACAGCATAATATCAAGCATTCATACAACCAACCAATTATTCTAGGAGTGAAGGTTAGACGAGAATAGAACTATTCTAATAAAGGTATGGAAATCTGTTGTCTGGGCTGAATAAAAGGCTTTTCTACAATTTGCATACACATAACCAATTCAGCCCTAAAATCACTTCTCTCAGCACATGAGGAAGGCCAGCATGAAAGTTCCCTCCACTCATGCCTATAAAATTTGTTTGCAGACCTGTGCAGTTTTAAAAAATTTACATCCTGTTGTTCCAGATTTGTGCCTCAAGGACAGCATAGGCATAGCAGACTCCTTGTACAACCTGCGTCAGATAGGGGAGTTCTGCAGGAACCATCTGCCTTGGAAGTGCTTCATGGTGACCTATGAGGACCTGCTCTACACACACGAGGTCATGAAGGTCAACATTTTAACCTTTCTGGCCGACCTCTTCTACTACTTTGAAGGTCTTGGTGGACAGGTGTCTGAAACATCCAGTGCTTTGATAGCAGCCAAGGAGAAAATAGATGGTCAGTGTTGGCTTGTCCAAGTGCATTAAAATGTATCAAACAAGATAATTATTATTTTCAAATTGTAGGTCTTTGTCACTGATGGTGCACCTCTGAATTTTAGCAGTTCGTGGTTACTGATGGTGTGAGTACCTCTGAATTTTAGCAGTTCATGGTTACTGATGGTGTGAGTTCCTCTGAATTTTAGCAGTTCGTGGTTACATTAGGCTCATGGTACAAATAAATCACTGTGCTTTGTTACTGGCTGTGCCATCATTTCAATTAACTGGCCATCAATTACATTATTTGACTAGTGATGGTGAAGTTCTTTTCCCTTTTTTATGATCTACATATTTGATATATTTGTGATTTTTTTGTGTGGAATCACCTGATGTTAAGAATTGCATGCAGTAACAATTTATGAAGGTTTTAAGTCTATTCCAATCTTTCTTGACTGACCGCCATCGTTCTGTATCACACAAAAGAAAAAAATACTTAACATTCTTATGTCTCTCGTCTCATTTGCCTAGAGTTGCAAGTATCTGTAGGTAAAGCATAAACCTATCTCCCATCTGTGTTCTTTCCACAAGATCTGCCTCATAAAGCCCATTCTTGCTAACCTTGCTTATGTGGTCCACCCTGTTTTACAAGTGATCTTTGATTTCCCTCTTGGTATATTCTTATTTTAATTTAATTAGTTAATTTATTTGAAATAGTTACATTTCCTGCTAATTTCATAAAGAAGTTCTTTGATTTCATGGGACACTTCCATATTTGAATAGACCTACCATTGCCTGTCAACTATGGATCTATTGCAGCTAAGTTTTTCAGTCTCTTTACTTTTGCTGTCGAAGGCTTCTTGGCTGAAAAGTCTACTTTTCTTGTGTTGTCCTTCCTTTTTGAGGTTTTTCCTCTACCTGTTTATTTCTTATGGCTTCCACTTGAACGCAGTCCCCTTAAAGTTTTTCTTGTTTAAAAATAGCAATGACATCACGTGTCCCCAGAGACTTCCAGGGATAGCTTGACTCTCGCATGGTTTCAGTAAAGAAAATCAGAAGTTTTTTTTTATCTCATTTCTTTTTCAGTCTTTGTGTAATTTATTACTAGCACATGTTGATCCTAGGCAACAAAGATAGATTTTTTGGTCATTGTTTATTTTTTGGCTCTTTATGTTAAATTTTTCTTAAACCTTATTAATTTCTGGATACATTGTTAATTTGTTAAAATAAATTAATATTAAGCAGCTAATAAAAAAAATATATATTTCACAAATATAAATCAATTGAAAAAAACGTAGTTGCTTCCCTTTGTTCAGGAATATGGATTAAGTAAAGCCATAGGGAATGGGTTACAGTTACAGAAAGGTCCGTGAATGTTTTATATGTAACATGTCTTTCATTCATGTGAAATATACTTCAGTAATATCACCCCTCCCCCTTTCCCCAATCTCACCCCAACCTGACTGCCCACTTGGAAACATGACTAACTTATTCTGCGACTGTTTCAGCTATGCCTGCTGCAGGCAGGAGAACCCCTCTCTCTGGTGTAGCCAATGTCCCCATTAGCTCTGTCACCAAGAAAAGCTTCCAGAGGCTTCCATTTGAGGACACAGCCAGCAACCTGGGCATGAACAGAACATCAGCCATCAGCCCCAGGTCAGTCAGGCACTGCCAAACAGATCATTTGTGCTGAATTTAATCTTTTTCTGTTGTGGCTTTTCAGAACATTCATGTATATTATTATGGTCAGATGTTGAAGTGGCTTTTCAAAACATATATGAATATCATGGTGATCAGATTTTGAAGTAGCTTTCATCGTCATGGCTAGGTCAAGGATACATATTTTTATTGACAAACACATCTTTTTTGTAACTCAACCCTTGGAAACATTTCAAGAAACCCGTTATGTAGTGCTGCAGTTGATCTTCTCATCTTGTTTTCAGCTCCCATCAACCTCTACTACCTCGCCGCTCAGGCGGCCGTCGCAGTTTTACCCAGGAAGACGGCCAGACGTCGTCGTCCCCACCGACCAACAGAAAAGGACGTCGGACATTGTCCCTCAGCTCCCCGCAGGAGAGAGAAACAGTTCACAAGTCAGTGCTGGCCTGGCAGGATGATCAAAAAATACACAGCAGGTAAGACTCTTGACGATAGCAAGAGAGGTGTCGACTTTCTTGTCTTACTTTGCATTAACATCTTAAAACGAACAAGAGAAGTTGATACTATTCATATTAGTGGGTGGAACTCTAGAGCCCATTGTATCACTAGTAAGTATTGATTTCCTTACTTTGCTCACAGATATATATTGAGTTATCGCTTTTGAAAGGCCATTGGAGCCTGAAATGTTATTTTTAGTAGAGTCCCTGGAGCCATTAGGAATACCAAAGCCGTTTTGCTTTCTTTTGTATCCAGATCTGATGATAAAAGACAGAGCGGTGAACATCAACAGGGACGAGGCAGTCTCTTGGCCAATGTCAGCATAGATTCAACCCTCAACCAGAGCACCAATGCAGAGAACCTCAGTTTAGATCTTAGTGAATTAGACACTCCCCGGTAAGGAAATATCCACTGACCTCCAAAATCTCATTTGTGCAATGGCCACAATAATGTTCATTAACTTTTAAAAATCATTATGCTTTGTAAACAATGTGTTTATAAAACTGTGAATAAATGCTAGTTACAAAAATTTAATCTGAAATTGATTGTGGGAAAAAAAGGATGGAGAGAAGAAAAAAATAATTGAGAGCAGAAAAAGAAATAATTGACGGAAAAAAAATAATTTAAAAAAAAATAAATAATTGAGAAAAGAAGAAGAAAAAAATAACAGAATAGAATAGAACATTGAGAGCAGAACAAAATAAGAGAAAAAATAAATTGAGAGGAAAACAAAGAAAAAAATTGTTTGAAATTTGTGAGTTATTTTTAGTAGCAGTTTTCATGTAAATTAATAGGATAGGGGATCACTTCAGACCTGTTTACCATCAAACTCTTGAAATTGCACAATATTATCACAAAATCGTTATTACATTATCTTAATAGTAAATAATAAACATACAATAGATATAATCTATGCATCTCAAAATTGTACATTGTACGCCAAAATCGTAAGAGTAAACAGGTCTGTCGTTTTGTTTGCGTTTATAAAATCCTTTTGTTCATCCAACGTGTACTGAGAAATTTATTGTTAATTTACAGGATAGGACTGAATTGTTTGAAATGGTCTGAACTAAGATGAACTTGAAAGTACAAAAGATCCCCTTTAATCTTCACACTCTTTCTCTCTCTCTATCTCTCTCACTACAGGTTATCCAAAGGTTCTGCATCTGATCCAAACCATCCCGACTACATGGAGCTTGAGAGCGTCACATCTGGCAGACCATCACGCTTTGCATCTCCTCAAGAGCCGACCGACCGCCTGACCAACCGGACACCCACCAACAGGCTGGAGCCACTCACTCCTGCAGTGCTGAGACCCACGAAAGAACGAGACACAAACCTATCAAAAGCCGAGGAGCGAGGAGACAGGTAATTTTCATAGGGGTCCATTTTGCCCGTCTGTCAGTGGCAGGTAAAATGAATAAATAAAACACCAAATATAGGAAATACTGATCAAATATATCTAAATGTTGTTTAATTGTCCACTCTAAATTTAACTTTTAAGAGACAATGTACATTGAAGTATTTCTGTGATTCTCCGTTAAGTAATTTCAACTCCTCATTCCCCAGATTGCAAAGAAAGAAGCAAGTTCACTCCCCATCCCACCCCTTCCCCCCATCGCAGAGGTCAACACAGCAACCATCAGGCAGGTCATCCAGTGAGGACTTGGCGGTCAGCCTGAGCTCATCGTCCTCTGAAACCACAGTGTCTTCCCTGCCGTCAGGTTTGTCCTTTATTTCAGGTTTTAAATTAAACACAGGACATAACATTCATCTGTTCTTCCTACAGCTTTTTTTTTTAATCTTAAAGTCACCTCCTGTACTAAGAAGTTTCTGTCTCAATGCTTACGAAGTTATATATTTTAATACAAATGATTCACTGCTATTTCCTCTTGTGGCCTACCTACCTATTTGTTCAAGCCGATATTAACACATGTTCTGGAACATTCAAGGAAAGACACTGTAGTGTAATCTCCGGCAATAACATTAATGGCGAACACTTGAGTTTTTTAACCATTTTTTCTATCTCTTTTTGTTTCTTAATTTGTCCTGTCCGCTGAGACGGGCTGTTGGCCGAGACATACTTCTTTTATTGTCCTTCCTTCAATTCCAAGCTTCCACATACCTTTTTCCACTATTTCCCTTCATACAGCTTGAACTGCAGTCCTTCGTTTATTATCCTTGTAATCTCTCATGACTTTCTCAGTGTGCTCTGTCCATCTCCTTCATTTTTTTTGTTATACTTTGCTCTATCTCCACTTTCCAACTTCACGCTTTATTTGCAATTCAATCAAATGATGGGTTGTATCCTGTTGAAATCCTGTCCCAAAAAGAATTTTTTATGTTTTGACATCACTTGGTTTTGCTTGTATCAAGTGATATAAAAAACAAAACGGTCATAATTTATAAGAATAGTTCATAGAGGTACTGAATACTTGGACACATTGTTATAACTTTTTGTGTGATCATCTCCATCAGGGGAAAGCCCCACACCCCATTTGATAGGCCAGGTTCCACTTCATCGACCATTTGAAGCATTCACAGTTGGTACAGGCATTTCGCAGCAGTATGAGGAGTCACCTCCCAATTCTGTCAGAAGTAATGGTACGTATATAAAGTTGCAGCTATGTATTGTATTTGGAAGCATTATCTTCTCGATAATGCATTTTAAGCATTTATAGTGGGCCAAGCTTATGTTTTTTTGTGTGTAAAACCCATAAATACCTGCTTATTTTTCATGATCAGCAGCTTCAATAGTTTCTGATATTAACAGACAGTAGAAGTGAAATTTAGTGAAACTATTGAAAGCAGTGTTTCCCAACTCATGGACTAGTGGCTTGTCAAGAAGCAGATTGCAGCTCTGAAGGAGAGTTTTAGGAATCAGCTTATGCTCATTAAAAAAAAAAGTAGCTTTCAACTTCTTGACAGCTGCGTCATGTTGATGATGGAAGAAATGAATAGTTTGGGCCAGGCTGAAATGAAAACTATTAACTGTATATTTTGTGCTTCATGTATCAGATTTTTTAAAACAAAAATATAAAATATAATTTCTGCGGTTGTTCAAAATAGCTTAGAAACCAAGCGGTGATCAAAAATGATTTTCAAGATAACATAAAAAATCTTTGGAGATGATGATATTTAAGTTGTTCAACTAAAGTGGACCAGAAGAAATTTCTGATATAGAGAATCCACTCATGATATTTGTAATCCTTGTGACCCTTTTCTAAGTGATTTCTCTTTTCTGTCTCTGAGCCAGAAATATTTGAATGTAAGAATTTGTTTAATAAAATCCAGTATCTGAACTAGCACAATCAGTCTCTGAGCTAATGCTAGCTATAACTCTACTCTAAGACTTTGACTAGTATGAATCCAGTGTCCCATTACTAACACCATGCTCTGAGCCAATGCTGGGTATGAATCCAGAATCTGTCCTAACACCAGTCTCTGAGCCAATGCTAGCTATAACACTACAGTAAGACTTTGACTAGTATGAATCCAGTGTCCCATTACTAACACCATGCTCTGAGCCAATGCTGGGTATGAATCCAGAATCTGTCCTAACACCAGTCTCTGAGCCAATGCTAGCTATAACACTACAGTAAGACTTTGACTAGTATGAATCCAGTATCTGTCCTAACATCAGTCTCTGAGCCAATGCTAGCTATAACACTACAGTAAGACTTTGACTAGTATGAATCCAGTATCTGTCTTAACACCAGTCTCTGAGCCAGCGCCAGCTGTAACTCTACTGTAAGACTTTGACTAGTATGAATCCAGTATCCGTCCCAACACCAGTCTCTGAGCCAATGCTAGCTATAACACTACAGTAAGACTTTGACTAGTATGAATCCAGTGTCTGTCCCAACACTAACACCATGCTCTGAGCCAGCGCCAGCTGTAACTCCACTGTAAGACTTTGACTAGTATGATTCCCCACCCACAGCAATCAGTACAGCAGGCAGTTACACAGTAGCCAATAGTGTCTCATCCCAAGCTGCTAGAGCTGCTGGTATCCCCATAGTATCTGATAGCAACGACATGACATCACTTGTTGATACATCAGCAGGGGATCGATCAAGGGAGGGAAGTGTTGCCAGCTCAGGGGAATACTCGGACCATGAATCACAGAAGATTCACCAAGATCACAAGGTCAGTAGGAGTTGACATTTGGAGATTAACATGTGGCACTCAATTAGACCAGATATATATGTATGTGTATACTTTTTTTAATGACATTAAAATTATTAATTAAGAAACAATAATTTGATGCAAATAATCTGAAAAATTAAAAGTAGCTTGTAACTACGTTTTTTTTTAGTTTTTCAAATTTGTTTTTGCTTTCTACCAAGCCATTGTGTCATGCAATTAAATACTATCTTAACCTTGTATTACAAATAATATTTTAATACACTCTTGTTGTGCGATTCTGTAGTTTAAAAAAAAAAAAAATTAATTTGATCATTAGTGTACTCCCCTGAATTTCTCCCCTGTTCTAGTTCTGCTGTTTCCCCGTGTTCATTTCAGCTTCGTGAGTCTGGCACACCCATGACAGTCAGGGGAAACAACAACAACGGGATGAAACCTGCCATGATCATCGCCGACGGCCTGGGCAGTGGGACCAACTCTGGGACCGGAGAGGGAGGCAGCGTCTTCATCAAGCTGCCACCGTCTTCCAACACCACAAACTTTGCTGAGCTCAAACGACTGAAAGACAAGCTGGGATATAAGATTGACAAGGTTGGAGAGGTTGTCTCTGAACTGATTTTTGACACCGAATATTTTTTGCTACTAGGGTGGAAGTTCTTGTATGTTAATGTAACTTTTCATATAGATCAAAGGTTTACGAGTAAGAATGTAATATCAATGAATAAAAATCAGTGTAAAAAAATTGTACCAACTATATAAATCAAAGAATAGTTTTAATGCTTGCATACTGTGTATGAGAATTTAGTGTCTTATAAGAAAAAACAAAAAATTAAAATATGTAAAAAAAACACTTTAGTTGGCTAAAATGAAATAAAATAATTCCTTAATAGTTGTCTTATACATGTCTTGATTATTCCTCACTACAGTTGCTTTTTTTTTTATATAGAAGGAAACTTTTATATATATTGAAATTAAACATGGTTTTCTTATTTTAATTAGGCTTTCAGTTTTACTAAATTGCTCTGTAACAAAACTGTAGCATTTTTCCCTTATGAAGAGTTGTTAACTAATTTCTGTGTTTGAAGGTGGATAACTCTGCTCTGATATACATGCAGAGTTGCAGTCAGGGTGGACCCTATGACAAAATGGCTGCTGGGGACCTTAAAACAACCCTTGGGGGCTCCTCGCAAGGTCAAGGCCATCTTGTACCAGGTATTTAATTAACGTAATACCTAATTTCCTTTTTGAAACTGTGTCAAATGAAAACAAAGTCGACACATTTTTGGTGTCTGCCTTTGATATTTTCCATAATTTATTTGAAGAAAAGTTGGCAGAATGTCAATTATTTGATGTGCAAATAAGCTTTTTTGAAATACTGAGTTTTTTTTTTTTGGCCTAACAAGGTGCAATTCTAATTGTCTTCAAGAAACAGAAACATTGCAAATCCCATCTACATGCATAGGAGCCAAAATGATCAATAAATTGATCGTGGGCCCTTAAGATATAGAAGAAGAAGAAGAAATTGTATTTCAAGGGCAAACAAATTCAAAGTTTACTATTTTATTGAGGATATTCAAAGTATACCTTCCCCGAGTAGAAAGTTTTGAATCGTACTCATTGTCTCAACACTTGACCGTCAGATAAAACAAACCAAGCGGGGTTAACCAGCCCGTCACCTGTCCCCGAGGTGGCCGTGCCACAGACCAATGGAGCAGAGCCCGCCTCTTCAGACCTGCAACAGCTGAGACTCAAGCTGGAGCAGAAGAGGAGAGAGATTGAGAGGAAGAAGCACAGGCAGGAGGCCCAGCAGACAAAGATGAGGCAGAGATTGGGTCAGTCTAAACGTTGGTTACTGTTGGTGGGTTTGGGGGGCTCATTCAAACTTTAGCTTCATTGTTATTGTACTGGGGTTACCTTTGTTGCTGTTAGTGGATCTCAACATCTTTGTGGATGAGGGTCATCCATATTTAATCTTTATTGTTATGTGTGTTGGAGTAATCTTTATTACTGTTAGTGGATATCAACATCTTGGTCGATGGGGTGTTTTGATGGATATACTGGTTATATTGTTTTACTTAAGATAGAAGCAAGTTACTTTTATATGTGTAGTTTAGACCCTTTATATGTTAACTCTTTTGGCTTCTGTTTTCAGGTAAGGCCGCTTTCATGCGTGTGGTCTCCAAGCATCTGGAAGGGGGTGAGGAAGAAGAAGCCGCTGAATATGAAGAGACAAGCAGGCAAGACGCCCTGGCGGCCACATCGACTCAAGCTCAAATCCAGGCTCGCCTCGGTCACCCCATGCAGAGGCTACCTCTGGGGCACACCGCCAGGTCGCAGCCTGTCTCTGGCAATGCAATGCCACAAGGAACTCTGGGTCCCCTAATTCCGCCAGACACGTCGGCCCAGAGGTTCACCGACTGGACAAGTGTTTCTAAAAGTAATCAGACGCTGACTCCAAGGCCCGGCAATCTTGATGAACAGCAGTCGCCTGGGGTAGTAGACCCCGGGACAGACTCTCAAAAATCAGGGAACAAAGCTTTTTCACGGGAGGGCATCCAGCAAACTATAGATAATGTCAAAAATAAGTGGTTTAATAGTAATTCAGACCTGGTAACAGGTGGTGGATTCAGTGAGGAAGACGCAGGGTCTTACAGGGTGAGCGGTAATGAGCTTGTGGGCGGGGCCAGTGCAAGGACTGACAGCAGGGAGAGCAGCCAGTCTCCTCACATGGGCAGGCCAAGCTATGCAAACTCACCAGTCCCCGGGCAGAATGCATCCCCACAAGTCAGGGACACCTCCTCACCCAGACCAATCAAAGTTGAACCAGAGTACCAGGAATATGACTCCTCTCTTGACAAGCTCAACAACAGCTTGACTGAGCTTCAAGGTGAGATCATGCGTCTCTCACTGCAGCATGAGCAGCTTAAAGCCGCACAGTCGCCCGTGAGTGGACAGCCGGTTGGGTTTGACCCAAGACTTGGTGAAGCTTTACAGGCCATCGGCTCCCCCTCCATGGGGGCGTCGCCGGCAGCCCCACGCCCCATTCAAGGCATACCACAGCAAGCCCCCTATGTCCACGGATCTATGGTCAGGAGCCAGCAGCAGTCTGGCATGAGCAACAGCTTTTCAGCAGATGTAAGTGCTTCGCCGCTCATGAACACCTCACAGCAACAACAGCCTCTAACCATCGGGTCTGGTGCAATGACAGACTCCAACAGTTCTGGATTAAGCAGGTCTGGTCATGAAGCCAGGCCAGGCTTGGTCCTTTCTGATGAAGCCCATGATCAGAGTGAAATGGATTCATCCTCTGAAGGCTTCTTTATTGCTTACGCTGAGGACACCCCCAAGAGACCAAAACCAAAACTGTCGGATCAACGTGGTAGAGGAGTGTCTCCATCCCCGCAATCTAGACAAACTCCGGTCATCCCTCTCGTAAGTGGTCAAGATGACCAGGCTGGTGCCAGTAAAGGTAGTGGTCTTGTAACATTGGAGCCACAGTTGGGTTTGGCCGATGATGGTTCTCCAAGCATCGGATTTGTCATCAAGGACCAAGAAGCTTTGTCGAAAGAGCAGGTTAGATAGTTTCTCAGTCTTAATTATGAAAAAATATAAGAATACGTCAGCTTAAACTTTTTACCTTTTATAAATAAAATTTTGGACAATTTTGATACCTGGGGCTCACCTTTTATAAGAGAAGGAAACAAAAATTGAGAACTGTTACCAGAATATGTGATAGCTAACTAATGTGAAATTACTGACTCACCTCTTGTAAAATTTTGCACAGTATAAAATCTTGACCACCTTCTAACTCTCCAGTTCACAAGTCATTACTCAATCAGATGAAAGAAATATGTAACCTGGTACATCTGTGGATTTGTTGAAATTGACTCATTTAAAAATAAACCCATAACAGATTTCCTTGTCCTGTAGCGTTGAAAGGATTAGCTAAATCCATTAATTTGTCCAATTAAAAAACTTGATTTAAACTCTTAGTAATCCTCTTGGGAGATTTAGAAGCTATTTGAAACATTAATTTGCACTCTTCAGTTTGTTACATAATTGGGAAAATTAAATTGTTTTACAGGAATATGAGGATGAGATGCAGAAAAAGAAAATCAAATTGATGGAGATGCAGAGGAAGAGAAAGGAGGAGCAGGAGAAACGAAGGCTGGAGAAAGAGGCAGAGATGGCTAAAAAAGCAGAGGAGAAAATGTAAGTAACTTTTAAATGCATACATCTCATAAAATAGTTTATTATATAATGAGGGAAATTATATCTTTTATGATAGTGAGTCACCTTTAGATGTAGTCATCTCATCAAATAGTTCATAATTCAATAAAGAAAACTATATCTCTTATGGGGATCCGATCGACAAGCCTGGTGGCTTGCCGACTGGGATGGGCCAGCCACTGGACCCCCTTGGCGTTAACCTGGGTAACAAAACTGCTATTGGATGTCCTGCGTGGGCAGGACAACAAGGAGCAACCATGGTACCTGCTGGAAATAAAACAGCACCTTCAAGGCTGCCAACTGTGACGCTTCACAGTTGGAAGTAAAGGCAGAAACAGTGTAGGGATCATGATTACTAGTTGCCGTTAATGGATATGAGGGTGGAGGCAAAGGTGGAAACCTCTAGCCGATGATTCTAACTACACAGCCCTGAGAAAGCTGCTGCTAGGCGACCGTTGTGTCCCAGCTACTTTGCAAACTGGTTGTGTGGTGGAAGCCCATGGTAGAAACCCTCTTAAAGGGCCTCCGACGTTTCCCCGGGATGGGTAGGGGAAGATATTAGGACGTTGTTAATGTACTATCCCGGCTCTCTGGGAGAGTCGGCTGCGAACGCTTTAAGCGCAGCATTTTCGGTTGACCAGGCATCCCCGAGCGGGGAAAGTTTCCATTCGTGAGTCAGATTGAGCGGCCGTGAGTGTGGGCGGTGCAGGCGGGGGGAGGTTCCAGGCGTGCCGCTGCACGGCCTGGGCGTCTGGCCCTTGCGGAGGTGTCCCGGGATGGGGCACTAAAAGCTCACACTCGACTGCCTGGCCATTTCCCAATTGACGTATTTGACGCATATCTCTTATGAATAAATGAAAAAAGAATGTTCTGTTGCCGTCAAGACTGTTTGAGGCTACTCTCTGGCTACTGGGAAGTTCCCCACTTTTTCTTATGTAATGCACATTGCCAGATTGTAATTTTGTGTATTTCTGAATTAAACAAAAAACTACAATCCTAAATTCCAACTGGTTGTCAATTTGTTTTAGAACTCTATGTTAAAAACAAAAATTCCATATAGAGGAATGATACATTTTTTTCTTAGCCTGCCATGGCTAGTTGATGAGTAAATATGTGTGAATGCACTAAAAATTGTTTAAATTATTATTTTATCACATTTATGAATTTACAGGTACAAAGAAGAGGAGCAGGAGAGGAAAAAGGCTGAAGACAAGGCAAGAAGAGAGGTAATCTTCCAGCAGTACTTGCAGAAGAAGCAAGAGGATGAGGAAGTAACTCCTACCAAAGTCAAGGTCAAGAAACGGGACAGCAGCAGTGGTGGCAAGCCAAGGCCAAAGTCCATGTTTGTGAAATCCAAAGCCATGACCCCTGAGCCTGGTAGGTTCAAACAAATCATATTGTAATGTGGATATCTTACAAAAAAATATATTGTAGCCTGTGGAGGCCCAACAAACTAATTATGGAGGTGCAACAAATTGTACTGTAACATAGAGGTTTTATAAATTATTTTTGAATAATGCCTTTACGAATACTATAATATGTAGGGTAAATAAAATATTAGAGTTAAATCACATTCATCTTTTTAAAAAAAGGCAATAATGGACATAAAGATTCTTTGTGTTTTTATTAGTTTAGTATTTCAAACCATGTTAATAAATAATATGATAGGAAATGATTTTTGCTTCTTTGTATAAAACCAATAATTGCTTGCCGAACATTGCAGGTGCTCTTGGTGGTATGGATTCTGGCAGCAGCTCTCAGGAGGACCTCATCGGCAGAGACGCTTCTGGTGGCAGGACAACCCCAGGTGTTATGTCAGGTAGGGGGGAACACCAGAGTGTGTGGGACAGTGATTTTGTCACTGGTGGTTTTGTGCTTGTTCATCACACACTGTGTTGGATGTGCTTGTTGTATATATCAGTCAAGTCTTGCTTCAAGGAAAAAAAAAATTTGATGTAAAAGGAATGCTGCATTATCTTTAACAGCAAAGCTTCTCAATAGAATAGTTGCCAGGAAGAGATCTGAGCTTGCCAGAATTTTTTTTTAATTTGTTGCATTGTTGCACAGTGTTTCACCCAGCACAGCATGTAAAGCTAAATTTGACTCTTTGCTGACTCTAATTGAAAGTTGATTGTTAACACACTTTATTTTAACTGTTTTCAAATTAGTTGAATCGTTTGCCATCTTTTCAGGAGGGGGGGGGGTAAAATAAAAATTAATTAGTAATATAAAGTTGGTCTTCACATAACTGGAAATTATGGCCTGAAGGAATACAATATCCTTGTAGTGTGGGACATTTAGCACGGATACAAAAATACTGTTTCATAAGTATTATACGATTGTTCTTTACTATTATAATGTAATGTATATTTTGGTAGACTAAGATATTTTTAAAACGGGGCAGGCAAAATAATCCATGTTTATTTTAGTAGTTAAGATTGTTCATGTCCCATGGCAGTTTGTTATTTCTTAATATCCAGTGTGCATTTGAATGTCAATCAAGCATGTTTACCTATAACTTGTTTTGTTCCCTTGCTGTTGTCTTGACTTGTTTTATGTAATTTCCAATTCTTTTCAACACAGTTGACCCCCCTGAGAAAGGTAGATTACTTACATTATTTTACTATTTTTTTAACCAGTTGATTTAATTTGATTTATTTTTGTTTCAGTTGCAGATGTTCACAATTTTCTGTTGCTTACTCTACAACAATGTTCTCAGTCATATTGTTCCATGTCTTAGTCCATAGGCAATAACATTGCTAATTTCACTCTCCTCCCTTGCAAAGTTATTACCCCAAATAACGACAGTGTATCTCAAATCTTTTACCAAACTGAGATGGATGTTATGTATTATAGTTACACAAGTGATAATAATGCAATGGAATTTGAGATAGAGTATTCCCAGATGAAGCACTGAGATTTCAATTTAAATTTATATGTTTAATATAATCTGTTTAAAAGGTGTTGAAATCAGTGACAGATGCATAAGAGTCGTTTGATAAACTAATGTTATAAAGATGTTGAAATCAGTGACAGATGCATAAGGGTCGTTTGATAAACTAATGTTCTAAAGTAAAATCGAAGAGAAAAATGTCTAAGTTACTATTTATTTTGCATATACAAGTTGTTATTACATACAATTTATTTTTAATTTGCTAACAGCTTAAGGTTTTCTTTGTAACAGAAAATCTATATAATTCATATTCATTTCATCCAGGCTCTAAAGTTTCCTTACCAACTGAATCTCTTTAATGTAGTTTCAAACTATCACTTTGCTTTGGACTGAAATTTAAATGAAACTAATGTGTCTGAGAACATTGGTGGATTTGTTCATATTCTTTCATTTGTGTTGTTCATTTTCTTTTGTTCATATTTTTAAGTTTTTATAAAATGTTTGTTATAAGTGCTCACAGCACCACCAAGAGTTATTTCCCTTGTTTTCACTGTGTGGTACAGCATGCTCGTGTTAGATTTTGTACTTGTGAACATGACATGGTCATGCTAGACAGTAGTTTGATATATTTTTCGAAAATTGTGTTTCCATGTACAGATGGTACTCAATGAACACCCTATCACATGATAAATAATGTCTCTCTATAATCATAAGGTTAGAGATTAAAGTTAAATCAGCCAACAAACTCAAACAGATTATGAGAATGGCATGATTATGGTCAACAGACATTCATTTCCAGTGGGTCTTTTCAAATTTGTTTTATTGACTTTGAGGGAAGTTATTAAAGATGATCCTGCTTTTGTTGGATATTGTTTTCTCTACAAACTTTTTTTTTTAATTCTAAAAATAAAAAAAAAAAATAAAGAAAGAAATAGTATTTTTTATATACATATATAAAACATACAACATGCAAACTATTTATTAGTAATGTATTGATGAAGATATTTCTGGCAGAACAAATCTTATGTAAACAGAGTGCCTGCTGTTTTTTAAATATTTGAATTACTATGTTGACAAAGTAATTAAATAACATATGTTTCTATTTTAGACTTAAATGAAAAATCAAAATTCAAGATAAATGATGAGAGAAGCATATATTTATAAACAGTTGTCGTATGAGGCAATATTGGCTTTTAATTTTTTGATAAGGATGAAATTTTGAATTTATTTATTTCAATGGGGCTAAACATTATCAGCTCTCTGGGGATTTTTTTGTGTGGATGAAACATGCAATATAAAAAAGATTGTTAACCATAACATTTTTCCACCCTGACCCTCCGGCTCACTTAAATTTGATGTGCTGTCCATTATATTTGATGTATGGTGCATTTATATTTGATGTAGAATCCTCTTACTATTGATGTACAAAAACATGCAATACTACCAAGATTTGGAACTGCAATCCGATTTAAGCATATTGAACCCAACATACTTTTTTAAAAACAATAAATAGTCAAAGTCAGTCAGAAGTTGTGGCATGAATGCTGTAGGGATAATTTTAAGAGCAACGGAGATTAAATTAAATGGCTCAAGCATATTGAAAGAGAGATATTTGTTTAAATTGATATTACAAGAATAACAAGTTTTGCATGCTGCTTGTTCTAAGAGTTTTCTAAAACAACTGTTGATATTTTTAGTAGAACAACTTGAAATTTTTAAGGAGCATGCTTTGCCTCATGGGGGTGTTCTACCTCCCTAAAACAAGAGAATTAACTCTAAACCACTGCTCAATATCTTTTGTTTGACATTTTGTTTTTCCTGCATTTTTACTTTGATTTGCTTCCTTGATCGGATGGCCCTGGTACACTCCCCTGCCTTGTTTCAGCTATGAGATCTACATACCACTTTAGACTTCCTCAGCCGACTCGAATAAGGAAAGCAGGTAGAGTAGTTTCACATAAACCTAGCATTCTACTAATTTATTTTGTTTTGGAATCAAAGATCTGGTTTCCCGACTGTTGTAGAGTATGTCACCATAATGTTCACCGTTAATGCTCTGGTTCAGGCAAGTTGATCCACATATCAGACGTAGAATCCATCCCTTAATTATGAAAAGTTGGAATGTAAGTTGGAATTAAATTATGTACTCAGCAATTTTTTAATCTGTTCTACATTCATTTATAAAAAATGTGCAGCATCCAACCAGATATCCTTGCTCCGTGATAATTAGTAGAAATATAGACCATTTGGTGTACTATTTTTACACCAAATCTCGGGTTTGCCAATACTGAAAAGGAGTAAATCAATTAATGTAATTGTGACCCATAAACACTACTGAATTTTAAATCCTAAATGCAAATGCAACACAATCAAATGGCAATATAAATAACCACTATAACAATATAAGTCACCGTTTTCTCAACCAAAGTCATAAATATTGTAATTTTTTATGGATATAAAAAAAAGAATGTTTAACTTTTATTGCCTAGTTAATTTATCATTATTCTATAGAGGACAATTTAAAAAAACAAACAATCTGTTTAAAAGCTGATTTCTGTTATTAATAATGGGTATGAAAAAAATCAAACAAATAAATTATATGACAATCTGAGTTCAAATACATTTTATATTAAATTTCTTTAGGCATATATACGAAGACATTTTTTTATTTATGTTCGAAGTATCAGGTCCATCTCCATCATATAAAAGTATGATGAAGCTTGCAAATTGACCAACAAGTCTCCCTAGAATACATCCAAGTATTATAAACAAAAACAATGATAAAAACTAGAGGGCTTTGACGTGCAATATTTTTAAAAAGTATTTTTGATTTTTCCACTTATTACCATTCGTTCCTGTTGTAAGGTATAAAATGTTTCATTGTCTGTGTTTTGATATGGTAATAATACATGCTGTTGACTTGGCCAGGATATTCCTGTACATGTTTTCCCAGAAACCCCCTTTTTGTGTGTTCTCACATGTGCACAGAAACTTTGCTGACACTTTGTAAACTAGTTGAGCAAGGCCTGCCTTAGTTTTGTCTGTCTAACCCTAACACTAAACATGCATCACGCATCATGCCTGACTGGTACTCGGAATGCCTTTTTTTTTTTTGCACATCATCACAATTTTCACTTGACTGGCTTTCACATTTGATTGTATTTTACATTTTATTGGCTTTCACATTTCACGTATTTTTGTGCAGGGAAGGGCCTTCCATATTATTTTTATCACATCTTCGAAAAAAAATCCTTAAAATTTATTAAATAACAAGCTTGAGCTAAAATGACATTGGAAGGCTTTATTTTTTGTGTCTCAAAAATGTCAGTGGTTATTTGAAAATAACATGATTTCAACATGGCTAAGTTTGGCTATCTTGAGCAATGGTTTTTGACCAAATGTCTTAGTTTGCTACCCTTAATCAAAGATCTTTAATCAAAATTTCTAAGGTTGGCTGTCTTGAGTAATGGTTCTTTGTCTAGATGTCTAAGGTTGGCTGTTTAAGGTTGGCTATCATGTTTTGGCAATTGTTTTGACCAAATGTCTAAGGCTGGCAATCTGTTTTGACCAAATGTCTAAGGCTGGCAATCTGGGGCCTTGGTTGTTGATAGTTTCTATTAATGCTTTGAATTAAATTAGTTTGCTCCTTGCCTGGTAGCTCACCCAGCAGACATATTAAACTGTCTCCCTGAAAAGGAACAAGCAGGTTGACTTCGGTTACCTCACTCATGCCTGCCTGCATTGAGGGGCATTCCTAATAGAAGGCTGCCCTGATAGTTTTGTTTGAAGAGTACTACCATGTTGCTTCTAGAACAGTTTCACTCTTGGGATGCACTCAAAGTACTGAATGTTGACTATCTTTATATTATACAATTCTTATAGTTCTTAGTTTACTTCAGAACTCAATTTAGGTTTCTATTCATTGTTCTTCTAACAAGTTGTCTGATCTTTTGCAAAGGTAAACATTTATTTCAGTAGTGGTTCTCAAAAATGTGAAAGCTAAGCTTTGAAGCTTGTGTATATAGGGAGCGTGCTCTTGGTCCGATAATTGGTATCCCTGTTCCAATATGTGCTGTAGATCAATGGCTCTTAAACTTGCAGATTAGTTGCAAAGTGTACATGCCAGTTGCCTCTTCTAAATGTTCTGCTGAGCTGCCATGCATTAATTGCTTAGAATGTTAGGTTCCCAAATGTATGAACTAGATCACGCACTGATCACACTCAATGGTAAGCTTAGCTTTAGTTACTTTAAGTGGTACATATCTTTCTTTTTTTTAGGTAACTGCTACCATCAAAATCAGTTGTTGATTTAATACAATCTTGTTAAAAATTTTGTTAAGTCTAATGCCTGCTTTACACTTCTGTTTGATACACCAAAGCCAGGCTGTTAATTTTCTGGAGGTTTTGTTTCCAGTGTCCTGCAACACTCTGCAACAAGGGGCATCCAATGGGGCACAGGGCCCTTCAACCTACCGCCGGCCACCCTCTCCTGACCTGTATAGGATAAAACAACAGAGGCAGAGGGGCAACAGTCAGGACAGTGGCAGTGAGACTGGATCGGGTTCAAACCCAGGTTCTGATTATGCAGGTATTTTTATTGGGTATATTTCATGCATGAGACACTCATGAGGGGGAATGCTTACTGAACATTTCAAGGAGAGATTGGTTACACAGTTAAAAACAATACTATTTTAATACATAGCTAAAAAAAAATATACTAATTTCATTGATAAATTTCAACTAATTTATTTCATAGAACAGCGGTTCTCAACCTGGGGGTCGCGGGACCCTTTCCCAGGGGTCGCCTAAGACCATCTGAAAACACATATCCTTACAGTTATGAAGTAGCAACGAAAATAATTGTGTTGCTGGGGGTCGCTGCGACACGAAAAAGTGTATTAAAGGGTCGCGGCATTAGGAAGTTTGAGAACCACTGTCATAGAAAGCTAAATTCACTTTTCTTACCCTATTTCCCATATATATTTTTCCCCACACAGGTCCAAAGCTGTTTGTGAAACCCAGTGCCAAATCCAACCGTCACATTATCGTCAATGCCATCTCCCACTGCTGCCTGGCTGGATCTGTTAATACTGACATGAAGAATAAAGTTTTAGAAGTAAGCTGATATGTTGTCATCTACTTATTCTCTGTGGCTTCATTGGCACGCCATGTGATACAACAAACGCAGTTCGGAGATATTTTATGACTGCAATAAAAACAATTCTTAACTAATTGTTTTAGAGCTCAAGACAATTGTTTTTAAGATATCACCACCAAACTATAGAATAAGGGGCGGCGAACTTTTTTAGCTACTGTCCCTACTAATATTTGTTTTTGCTGACATTACCCCCTCGATTTGGATTGGAGAAAATCATGGACTATTTAAATTCAGAACGATTAATTAAATCTATTTACATAGTTAATACAATTTTATAAAAAGTATCAAATAAAGGCAATAAAATAAAATTTTAATAGTTATAAAGCAAAGGCGACAAGGCCAAAATGACAAATACCATACAAGATGTGCAGTTATGTTAGGTGCCGACTGCTGAGCAACTAATAACTACAAAATTGTGGGTACATTCCTCCATCACTGGTCAGATGCAGTATAACCGGACATTATTTTGTTTTTAACAAGGAATGCGATTTTTATAGAATTTCATTTATTGCTATTGAGCCATCATTACCCCACTTGGGGTAATTTACCATGATTCCCCCGACCCCCCCCCAGCTCCGAAGAGCACACAAGTAGCTACTTTTTAAAAATAGATGACTACTTTTGACACTCATGTTTTTAAGAGATGACTACTTTTGACACTCATGTTTGTTTCTGACTGAAGGAATTGTCCAAGTGTGAGGCCAACCACTTCCTGATATTATTCCGAGACGCAGGCTGTCAGTACAAGGGCCTCTTCATCTTCTACCCTGAGACAGAGGAGGCCTTTAAAGTACATGGGGTGGGCCCCAAACACATCACCAATAAAATGTGTGAAAAATTCTACAAGTAAGTACAGTCTGTCACAGTGTAACACAGTCCACGCACTGAACATCCAACTGTTTTAAAAAAAAAAAAAAATACAAAAACACCCCCCCCCCCCCCACATCCCCAAATACTGCCATCTGTTAATCTTGTTTCATAACATTGTCAATAGTAAAATATTAATTAATGAAAGAAATATTTTTCAAAGATAATATTGTGAAAATAATTTATATTACCTGTATTTTATATTTAAAATGATCATACCGACACAACTAATGCCTATATCCCGTCAAGGGGACGTTACTTACACTACTTTCTTTATGCGTAGATATGATTCACGCTCTCTTGCCTAATGCGGTTGATTAGAATATATCTGTTAAATGAAAAATTACTTAAAAGGTACATGCGGGTAGGATGTGAACCCCTAACATTAAGTAGCTTGTAAATTGTTTGCAATATACGCTGTAATATACTGTAGTTAGGCAGTTGAGTGCTGTTTTCTTTCTTGTATTTCTGACCAACATTCATGTACATCCATCAAGCCAACAATTTGGTCTTCTCTACAGAAACCATATAAAATCTGATTAAATTTCCAACACTGATATGTGTTGAAAATAATAAAACCAACAACATTGTCAACTCCTACAGTCTTCTTGGATTGATTACATTTGTCAAGTTCTTTTCACACGTTGAAGCGTCGTACTATTCTCACTATCATTGAACAAACTCAACTCCTTTTCATAATAACTATAACTTTAATGTATAAGTAAATATAATACACATAACATGTGAATATAGCGCAGCTCGCTATCAGACCTAAATAATACACATCCTATCACTCCAAAGTTCCACTCAAGACTGCCGCACGACTAAAACATACGTCACAATACTGCATAGACAATATGTCACGAATCAGCATAAAAATACGTCATAGAGACAATGGCGGGAAGAGCGTTCAATAACTATAATAGTCAAGCGCGGGAAAAGCGTTCAACAACTAATTAACATAATATTGAGTCGCAACAATTACTAATGAACGCTCATATTCGACAAACATATTTTATCTCAAATCTATTTGGACCATGGGAAGTTCAAATGTTTAAAAAAATCTTTTTATTTAAATGGTTAAGTTTTCAGAATGTACCCCCCCCCCCGCTCCAACCCAGCCCCTCATGTTGAGCCGATTTGATATATAAAGTGAAGAGACAAATGATATAGTAGAACAGATGTAATTTTAATGCCTGGGAACCAGGTGAATGTGAATTGATTTAAGAATTTAAAAACATCTTTCTCTTGTATTTTCTCCAGGTACAACTCTGGCGCCAAAAGCTTCATGGAGATCACATCCACCAAACATTTATCCGTGTCAGTGGATGCTGTGGTCCTGCAGGGAACTGTGTGGAAGACTGGGAAAGTTGTGGTCAAACGATAGGGGCTGCACTTTCTTGCGTCTGTATTTGGATTACTTTGTGCTGCTTATTTCATGAATGTGCCGAGATTCACTACCAGATGTCCTTAAATGTTATGCCTCTTGATGTGTGCTGTTAAGATGTGGAGTACGCACGTCTGTGGTGCTTACAAGTGCGGTCCTGGACTAAAGTCTGGAGAAGGATGGAGCGTTGAAAGATTTCAACGTGATTATCATCTTGGATCGACTCAATAACAGACCACTGAGTCTTTGTCCCCACGGATCATCCGATACTGACATTGTCACTGTCAGCTCACTGCAGTCAAAGAGTCAAGACAAGCTTTCACCAACTGTGAATCAGTGTCAGTTCTTGTATCACATAGATTCGGTCATAGGCCAGTGGTTCTGTGTGTAGTGAAGTGAAACAGGGTTTTTATTCCAACTGGTTCAAAGGATAAATATTTTACGAAGACTTCCTGCTCCGGGATATTGCTGAAGGAAGAATAAATGTAATGGACAAGTCTAACCAAGATTGCAATATTTACCGTCATCATTTCAACAATACCCTATCCTTGCTGTGTCTGTCCATCATATTTTATCATCTGCTGCCCTCCTTGAGGATGTGTTGTGACGAAAGGATAACTGCTTGCTTATTTGTTTCTTCTCTCTTAAAATTTGCATATCTTCAAAATTGACGGTGTCGATGTATTGATGTATGGCCTTTATCTCCGTGCAGCCTTGGTATCAGTATGTCATTTAGTCTTTCAATTTTAAATACGGAAAAAAAATGTGTAATCTGATTTAATGTGTGGAAATTGTTTTTTACCTGCGTGTCTGACATTTTACCTTGATGATTAAACCAGGTAGACTTTTTGATCATGTGAGAGACCTGGTACATTCTGGTATTTGACCAAAGTACACTTGGACAGTCTGAGAATTTTTATTTGCTGCAATGTTTTCAGGGAATAAACGTTATTAAAATAATAAATTAAAATAGGCAGGGCAAAGATGACCGAAACAAAATTGATGACTACGCACCATTTGGAAGAAAAAAAAGCAACTGCTGCAACACTTAAATGAAACAAAATATTTATTTGATGTCAAAAAAAGTTTTGCCCAAAGAATTATTGAATAAAATAAATTGTATAATGTTATTAGGCTTGCAGGGGAAAAAAAATTCTGGAAATGCCGGATGTGATTTCACAATGTAGATTTTCTCTCGTAGATTACAGGTTTTTTTCCCTTCATGTAACAGATTTGTGAATAATTTTTAATTTAGTTTGAATTTTTTTAGCAATTCATTTTGAAAGTTGAAATATTTCTTCAGTCTTCTAATTTTCCCAACAGAGATGAAAATTCCAGTTTGTTTCACATCAATGGGAGTGTCTGTTATCAGATGGTAAACGTGTTTCAAAATTTCTTTCTCTTCTTTGCTCACTTGTCTAACCCTTTTGGAACACTGCCGCCGCCGCCGTCCACATCCAGTCTTGACTGACCAGCCAGAGTGGCCACAGGGTCTCAAAACAGTCTGGTTTGGTAGTTTGAAAACACATGATCGGTGTTAATTTGTATACCTCTCAAGCAAGGGTTATGTATCATACCTTATCTGAATATGTTTTTTGTTACCTGTATTTATAAAAAAAAAATCTTTTAATCAATTCTTCAGCAGCCATGTCACTTTTCCATTCCATATTTTTAAATTTTTTTTGGTACTTGTTTTCATGTGTGTATACAAATATAATGTGGTATTTATTATTTATTTTTATTATTGGCAGTTTAAGAAAATGTGTCCTTCGGTTCTCTTTGTGTAAGTCAAAATCTGCAACTAACTTAAAATATCATCTAGCTATAGTAGTGTATTAGGGAGCACTTAATTAGGTCATTGTAAGCTTTTTAGACTGCGTCAATTGTTTTAAAAAATCCATCTAAATTTTTTTTTTTTAAATTCATATATATATAATGATCAGTATCAAAGATTTATTTTATTTGTAAACATGTATTATTCTCTATCTGAACTGGATGAATAGCATGCCCACCCAGTACCCAAATCTGCTCAGGGCTCATTCATATTGCACCACCTCTAGTTTGCAAAATCCAGTTAGCTTGAGATCACTATCATGGAAAAAGAGTCTGAATGACAATTGAAATTCACTGTGTTACAAGCTTTAGATTTAGTAGCCAAACTTCTATGCCAGGCCTTGTGCAACTATATGCAAATCTCCATACAAGCTTTGAGTTTAAGAAATAATTAATTTTTAGTGTTAAACATCTGCAAGATCTTATGTTCCAATCTTTTGAAAACCATCCATATAATTTGACATATTTTCTTTTCAAAGTTAAAAATCAGATTCTTTTTGTTCTTAAGGAAATAATGGAACAGGGTATGTAGAAGCTTCAATTGAAAGATATGAATGTTTCGACTATATCTTATTGTCCTGTCTTTCAATTCAAGCTTCAGCATACCTTGTTCTACTATTTCCTTCACACAGCGAATTTATGGTTTAAATTATATGCCTGAGCAGCTTTTTCTTGTGCCTCTCCTATTGCAAATCAGTTGCTTAAAATTCATTAATGCGAGCTATTCACATGGGATCCTGCAATTATAAACAAAACTCAGTTATGCAGTATCTACAACAGATAATAAAAATTAATGGAGTCAAAAGTGATTTTTTTTAAAAACGAATTAATACAAATACAAGCTTTTATTGAGGCCTTAGTTATCTAATGTTCTTGTAACTTTGTGATAGATGTCAAAAACACACCAATTTATGTGTTTTACAAAACAAACATTAGTTTTAGCTCTGTACAACTCATGACATCTAGTGTTACTTCTTTAGTGTCAAAAGTGTTTTAAAACTTGACATTTTAACTTTGCAGTCGGTCCGTTCTTTTTCAATAGTGTTTTTTCGACAGGAAACACTCAGTGAGTTGAAGCAAGACAGCACAGAATCTCAATATACAAACACGAGTGTCAGGTTGTGAGCCCGCCCTGTGATGTGTTTTCATTTTCACTAATTTCTGGTTTCCTTTTCGTAAAGAAGGCTGCACACTTGATAACCCCTGTGTTACAGTAGGCCTGCTGCTTTTTTTAAAACTTCAAACCCCTTCGTCACAGCTGTACAGCACAAATTTTTAAAAAGTTGTGTGTTCTGTCATGGAATTAGCCTAACTGTTTTTTCCCATTCACATATGTTCTCATTATTTTTTTTTGAGCTAACATATCTCTACTGTTCACAGTTGTAGTTAAAATTGTTGGTCATTATCAGATGAAACATCATTTTTAATGGCAATTTAAAACTTAGTAAGATTTGACATAAGTCTGTTTAGTTTATGATCATTGAGAATAATAAAAAAAAATATATATTAATATATCAAGTTTTATTTGATTTTGGATCAGATAATATTAGTCTCATTTGAATCAGATGGTGAAATATGTGTATAAATAAATATGTATCCAGTAATAGTGAGAGTACTGATTTGAAAGTGAATGAATGTTCTCCCATTTTAGATGATGCATCATGTCATTGGCAGGGAAAGGAAATGAAAAACAAGTATGCTATATCTGCATCTAAATAAATTAAAGGAATCTAGCCACAAGAAGGAAATTTTAGATTTTAGTCCAACTCACTGTCCTGAGCCTTTGCAGTGGGAAATGCTTGCAGTTAACCACACTCTGCCCTTCCTTCAACTTTAAACAGCTTTCCAATGCTCATTCATAATCTATATATACACAATATATTATAATCTCAATCATTGATTATAAGATATGAGCATATAATTTATAATAATTTTTTTTAAAAAGTAGATAAAGATGTTGATGTATTTTGAACGGGAAAACGTGTGGTAGTGAAGTGGTTAACACCCTGTTATTCTGATTGTCTTAAAAAAAACAACAAAAAAACAACCTATTTATCTTTGAAAAGAAAACATTTACAAAAGCAATGCCAGAGGCAGTAGGAACAGTTGTTTTTTTTTTTAAATAAAATATTACTTGCTGCTATTTATTGCAAAACTTCTTGTGTTCTTATTGTAATTTATTTTAAATCCCAGCTTGTGATGTATATATTTGTTCTCACTTACTTTGAATTGAAAAAAGAGGCATTTTAATCTTATTTATACTAACATTTCTTGTACATCTAGTAAACTGGAAAGTAAGTCACAGAAAAGATTGTAACTCAACTGATTTTTTAAACATTATTTTATTTTGTGCCAGTGTGAATTTTTTTTTTTTTTTAAACAGAATTTTTTTTTTTTAAAGTCATAGCCACTGTCAGAAAATCCTCTTGTAAAAAGGGATATTAATGAATTCAATAAATGTATTTTTTCTAATCTTTATGCTTCTATTTCAACGCCACCTACCCCCCCCCCCATGCCTTGGTTGCTACGTAATGCAAGCAATGGGGAGTTTTTACAGCCCCCAACCCCCACTTCATAAATCATGATGATAATATCACATTAAATTCAAGATCACAAAGTTAAACAAAATAAATGCAAAAAAAATTTAACCACAAGAATTTTACTTCTGCCATATCTAAATAGCCGATTTATCATTATTATTATTATTATATCAATATTCAAGGTAGCCTCCCTTTTTCATATTTTCTTTGGTTGTTGTCAATCTTTTAAAAGATTTTTTACAATGCAAAGCCTCATGACAAAAATTTGATTTGTGAATATTGTATATTGGATGTTTTTTTTTTAAATTTTGATGAATCATCGCCGCAACCTCTTTATATGCTGATATTTAAATACACAAAACTATAATTAGTCTCACTTCATTGCTAAATGTATACAAGCATGGAATGTTTTCAAAATATGGCTGTTAGCGGAAATTTCATTGGGCCAATAATATTTGCTTCCAGTGTACCTTTGCCATATTATAACTATGCTTAATTTAATGTCATTTGGGTAAGGACAGAATATTAGACAGAATATAATATTCTTATTTTATAGATTTAGCAGCAAGGCTAAAAAAAAATGGAGAATTCATTTTAAAATAAATAAAGTCAAATGTTGTTCAGTCATTGTCTGAATTTAGTTAATTTATTTCACCGATAGTTTATTGAATTTTTAAATATTTTTTTTGTATTACATTTCATTCCTTTTTTTTTACACTTTTTTTTTTTACATGAAGGTTCTTAGCTAATGTTGATATCAAGTTATCTCTCAGTTTTCAAGTTATATTTTAATTCATTTATGTACAGATGAACAGATATAATCATCATTAATCCATGTTATTTAGAGGTTAGTGGCACATTTCCATTCTACTAGTATCAGTAAATATATTTTGGCAATTTGCATCAGCTCCTTGTTTGTTTCTTTTTTTAAAATGTCTAATTCTTTATTTTATCATGACATATTCAACAAAAGATTAACATGAGCTTTCAAGATGGTTTAATTAAAAATAATATCATTCAATACAAACAACATGACTTCCAAATACTAACGTTTGGTAAATCATAGCCATTTAGTGATCATTTGCAGCCTGCTGCAACCATATACAACAAAACATTATTTATGAAATGAATACAGCACTTTACATAAAAACAAAACTGAATACGCCAAAATAATGAAACACCACTAGCTGTATTGACTTCGTGCGCTAAAATACTCATTCAAAGTGGATTCTAAGTGAAGAAATCTCGAGTTCTTTGAATCAACACAGAAATAAAATAAATAAAGCTGTGTATATTTTGAAAATTTTGAATTAAATTGTCCTTCAAATACATCGGAGCATCTCATCATCTTCTACTACTATTGCTTGTAACGTTATCAAACATGTATTAAAGTACTTTGAATATCTCATTATACTTGAATATTATTTTTAACAGAAGTTTGTTTAAAAGGTATATTGTGGGAGGCTGTCCAAAAAAGGTCGGGAGCAAATAAGGGGGGAAGTCAAATTTTCTACTTTTTTTTTTTTTTTTACATACTTACTATATTTGGCGTTGTACTGTTTCCACTTTATTTATTTTTTACATGTCTCTATAATATTTCAAGTTTTATTATTTTAATTTCAACTCTTCAAATACCAATCTGGGGCATAAACAAGAGTTAATATAATGCCTAATTTACACAAATTAAGACAAAATATGCAAACAAAAATATCTTACCAGTCTTTTGCAATACAAACTTCTGTATAGCCGCACTCTCTATTTACACAAATTATCTACGCACCTCCTCCCATTCCACACAGAAATCAAACACTATTACTATAGCTTTAGTATATTAGACATTTATGATTATTACTGAAACTGTCACTTTTTGCACAATATGTCACTCAATGTCTATGGAGCACATTGAACTTGTAAACTTTAGTGCTGATACCTCTCCTGGCCTATACATTCTTAGTAAATTTGCTAAAGATTGCCCTGACTCTTGCAGTACGATGTATATCCTCGTTATCGATGGTTGAGCTGTTGGACAGTGTACTGCCAAGATAAAAGAAGCTGTTTATACTACTTTAACCCTTCTTTGTATACGTGAACGTTATGCTCAACATAAGGTTTTCGAGAAGCTTGCTGTAGATCTTTTTCATGCTAATTGTGAGAACGAAGCTTGTGCAGACATAGAAAATTTCAAATCTTATGTTGCATGTCAGCTTCTGATCCAGCGTTTAGGCGGAACAAACTACAGCATACAGAAGGTCCATGTTGCTGTCTGTCAGGACCTTTGATTTGGCATTAAGCCTCTTGAGGTTGAATATAGAGACCAACCGAATTTCGGTTTCGGCGCCGAAAGTGGCCATTTTATCACTTTCGGCCAAGTTTCGGTTGAAACTGAAAAGTTAACTTTCGGCTTAATTTCGGTTTCGGCCAAAAGAGAAAAGTTAACTTTCGTTTTTTTTTCGGTTTTGGCCGAAATTGACTTAGACTTTCGGCCATCCGGCCGAAAGTGACTCAGGTTTTCGTTCAATTAAAACTGAGCAAAAGCGATATTTAACAACAAACTAAATGCGATCTTTAAGCACTATCTAAGCGATCTTTAAGCACTATCTAAGCGATCTTTAATAACAAACAATCTTAAAGAACAAACTAAAGGATTTTTTAGACCGAACTAAATGATCTTTAAGAACAAAACAAATGATCTTTAATAGTAAACTAAATGATTTATATGAATAAACTAAGCGATCTTTAACAGAAAACTAAATTTTCCTTAGGAAAAAACTAAAAGATCTTTAAGAACAATCTAATCGATCTTAAGGAACAAAATTAATTATCTTTAAGAACAAACTAAGCGATATTTATGAAAAAAACTAAGCGATCTTTAACAAAAAACTAAGCGATCTTTAACAACAAACTAAGCGATTTTTATGAACAAACTAACCGATCTTTAAGAAAAAATAAAGCGATCATTAACAAAAACTGGACGATCTTTAACAACAAACTAAGCGATCTTTAAGAACAAACTAAACGATCTTTAACAATAAACTAAGCGATCTTTAACAACAAATTAAACGATCGTTAAAAACAAACTAAACGATCTTTAACAACAAATTAAACGATCTTTAACAACAAACTAAACGATCTTTGATAACAAACTAAGCGATCTTTAAGAACAAACTAAATGATCTTTACCAACAAACGAAGCGATCTTTAAGAACAAATTAAGCGATCTTTAAGATTAAACTTTGCGATATTTTAGAACAAACTAAGCGATTTTTATGAACAAACTCACCAATCTTTAAGAACAAACTAACCGATCAATAACAACCAAATAAACGATCTTTAAAAAAAAATTAAGCGATCTTTTAGAACAAAAATTTTTAGAGACCCAGTTTTAAAAAAAAATATATTTTGCATTAATTCCCCCCCCCCCAAACCCCAATTTTTGCCAAATATTCTCCTACCATACTAATTTAAAAAAAATTGTAAAGCAATTTAGATTACTTTTATATTAAAATGGTAAAATCCAAAATATTCATTAGATCAAGGGTCTCAAACTCAAATCATCAGGGGGGGGGGGGGCGCAGGAGGTAGTGTCTGAGTTTTAAAAAAAAAAAATTTTTGTTTCATCCCCCCCCCCCCCCCCAAACCCCAATTTTTGCCAAATATTCTCCTACCATACTAATTTAAAAAAAAATTGTAAAGCAATTTAGATTACTTTTATATTAAAATGGTAAAATCCAAAGTATTCATTAGATCAAGGGTCTCAAGCTCAAATCATCAGGGGGGGGGGGGCGC
Organism: Lymnaea stagnalis; assembly: GCA_964033795.1. NCBI lineage: Eukaryota > Metazoa > Mollusca > Gastropoda > Lymnaeidae > Lymnaea > Lymnaea stagnalis. The sequence goes on along the minus strand of CAXITT010000459.1, from coordinate 27,982 downwards.
AGGAGGTAGTGTCTGAGTGAGAGTGGGCCGCATCAAGTAATCCACAAAAAAGCGATTACAACTGTGACAATCTGCTCAACCTTTATAAATAACAATAAAATCATTCAGGGTTCTCAAGAACTAGGATTCACTTTCATCCACCTACTCAATGTTGATACAAAAATACATAGAAACATTTTAAAAAATAATCAGAATTAGCCTAGTCGGTGAGATTCGACTGAAAACGTCGCGGAGAATCACGTTATAGATATGAGAATGGGTGAAATGGGCCGGCGCATTAACACTAAACTTTTCTGTCATGTAGCGGGCCGCAAAATATCGTCTTGCGGATCACAAATGGCTCGCGGGCCGCGAGTTTGACATCCCTATATTAGATGTTTATTTATTAATATTCACGATTATCTAATTTTTTATAAAAAGAATGTAAATATTTATACTTTCCCCACATCATTTTCGATGTATGAAGAATGTATGCGGGAACGAATTTCAAATATCTTAACATTTCATTTTCGGTTTCGGTCGAAATTCATTTTTAACTTTCGGCCTTTTTTCGGTTTCGGCCGAAAGTCATTTTTAAACTTTCGGCCTTTTTTCGGTTTCGGCCGCAATCAGAAAATCACTTTCGGTCGGCCTCTAGTTGAATACTTCTGAATAGCTTACCTTCAGTTTGGTACCTGATACCCCAAAGTCTCCCTCTCTGAAGGCATCAAGTCAGAAAACATGAGGCTAAAATTAGTATAGATAGAGTAGGTGTAGACGACTCAACGAAAATTGAGACATTCCTTGAAAGGAGCATCTGTTAAGGACTTGAATGTATATTGTGATTGCGTGTTGTTTAGAGAGTATTTGGGTATATGTTTTTATTAAATGTTTGATATTTTGTGACTATTGCGCAGAAGGGAATGTGACGTAGTGTACACGTAAAAGTGCGCGGGTCGAGGCAACCAAGATGGCGGCCATGGAAACAGACTCGGGCCCCTTTCTCTGAATTTACCGAGGTCCAAAAAAAATCAGTAAAAAAAATCATATTTTATTTTCCTATTAAGAATGGTTCGATGAATGCGCATATGAAACTGGTGGGGTTCGGTACCTCCAAAAAGGTTAAGAACCACTGCTTTAGTGTATCAGAGAATGACTTTGGTAATTAGCTGACCAGGCCAGGGAAACGGCGCATGGGCAAAAAAAGGTGCGAAGCGAGAGACTAAGCTGCGTTATAGTAATAGAATTCCACCAACAACAAAGACTGAGAGAGGTAATGAGGGGAGAGACTGCAATCAGGTTAGTACAAAATAAAATGAGTAAAACAGAGTAGGGTTAAACCTGAAAAAATAAACGCAACAAAACAGCGAACGTGTCGGCAGAAAGCCTTCGTCAGCGAACAAAACAACAGAAAAAACGGTATAAAAATAAAAAATAGCACTTAGCTGGTAAGTAGTATCTGTGGGCAGCAATAGAAGTGTGTGCCTTTAAACCATTCGATGTCAATTTGTCATAAAAAGTGACAACTTAACATTCTTGCTGTATTATGTACGGTAATACAAATTAAAAAAACTACCATGGATTAATAAATTAATAACTGAAAATCATTGGCACATTGTTCTTTTAATTATTTACAGTCTGCGCATACAGCAACATTTTAATACAGATAATTCATGGATTTGTTGACTATTCTTGATTTGCAAGGATGACTGCTGACCAAACCCCCATTGCATCTGTATTTAGCAAAAGTGATGAAATTTTAAAATATTTTAGTTCAGTCTATAACAGGTACCGGTACCAGCAGTGACTTCCATGATGGATTTCTTCTTGCTAAAATAAGTCCACGGTATAACAATGACAAGAACATAAAAAAAATTAATTGAAGGTCAGGACGTAAATGTATTTAAGAACTGTAACAACGTTAAGTTATAGTTATTTTACATTAAATTTACTTTATTAAAAATCTTCCTGGTCTTCATTTGATCAAAATCAATATCCTTCACTGTGTCACTTGAATAATAGTAGAGCCAGATTAGAAAGCCTTGACATGCAAGTAGTGGTGGACGGTGCCCAATCAGGGAAACCCACCGTAGACTCGGGATCTCCACAAGGCACAGTGCTGGGCCCCCTTCTCTTTCTCTGTCACATAAACGACCTACGCGATACAGTTAATTCTCAAGTGCGGCTGTTCGCTGACGACTGTCTTATCTACAGAGAGATAAACAGCAACGATGACCACAACCACCTTCAAACAGATTTGAAGTGCCTTATGAATTGGGCGGACAAATGGGGCTTGAAATTTAATGAAACCAAATGCTACACTATGACAATCTCAAGAAAAAAAACATCAACTCATATTTACTCACTAAACGAGACAATCCCCCAACATGTATCCAATAGTCCATACCTTGGAATTCTCTTCTCAAATAATCTAAAATGGTCACCCCATATAAACAAAATTAAAAAAAAAGCCAACTCCACCCTAGGTTTCATCCGAAGAAATTTGCGCCACTGCCCAACTTCCTGCAAACGAAATGCCTATCTCGCACTCGTCCGTCCACTACTGGAATATGGTGCAATCATCTGGGACCCACACCTTAAACAAGACGTGGACGCGATGGAGCGAATTCAACATAACGCGATGCGTTTTATCGCTCGACCCTACAAATCCACCATTCCTGGCTTCGTCACTGGCCTCTTAAAAAGATTTGATAGCCCCCTCCCCTCCCCAAGACAGACGAGAGGGACTCCGCCTGATATTCTTATATAAAGTGATCATGGAACTGGTGCCGGCCATCCCAGCAGGAACATACCTAGCCCCACAGAAGCCAGGTAGACTGATCAGAGCAAAACGCTGAACACTGACTTCACCACTGACATTCCCATAAAAAATTACACCAGAAACAATAGCAAATGCTTCAAAGTGCTTTAGTGCAACACAGTGTAGTATCAACAATCTTTCTTCCCACGCACAATAATAGCATGGAACCACCTGAACGATGCCACTGTGAACTCGACATCGGTCGAAAGTTTCAAGGCTGCCCTGGCATCAGCTAGGAGCTGTTAGAATAGCAACATCATATCCCCAACCGTTGCAAAGATGCCAGTACATGGATTTTACGATTTTGGCATATAATGTAGGCTACTATTTTTAGATGTTTTTTATGATTTTTATAACATGCTAATCAGTGTCATTAGTCCTCTCCATTTTCCTGTATGCCTGCGAATCCTGGACATTAACAGCTGATCTTGAAAGGAAAATAAAGGTGATGGAGATGAGATGCTTCAGAAGCATTTTTGGCATCTGCTATAGGGACCATATCTCCAATGAAACAGTGAAAGAGAGGGTTCATAGGCAATTGGGGAGTACGATGACCTACTGGTGACTGTGAAAAAACACAAACTACAATGGTACGGCCACGTAGCAAGGAAACAAGGGCTTGCCAAAGAAATATTGCAGGGGACCACAAGAGGAGGGAGAAGAAGAGGAAGACAAAGAAAAAGATGGGAGGATAACATCAAAGAGTGGACTGGACTAACACTGGGCTAGCAGTGGATAGTGCTGAAGACAGAGAGGAATGGAGGAGGATGGTTCACATGTCATCTGTGAAGCCCCAATGGTCCAAGGACTAAGGGACATGAGGATGAGGAGGATGGTTGTACGCCGAGACCCGCAAAACTATCATTTTCAGTGACTCTGTGAAAAAATATTATGATTATGGTAATTTTTTTCCGATATAATAAAATACATTTTTGGTTGTTGAAGTTTTAGCACTTTCTAATAAAGATCTGGCAGTGAATGGAACAAGAAAAACGATTGGTTGTAATATTTTTTAAAGTTTAGACAATCATATTTTATATTTTGTTATGTACGCACTGAGAGGGGAGGTGGGGGTTGTTGATTAAGGAGATTTTGCATATGAGACGCTTGGGGCTAATGGTAGTTGGGGGATGCCACAACGTCTTTTTTCGGTGTTTACACGTGGAAGTCACTTCCCTTTGTTTATTTTTAGATAACTAATATTTTTATGCATTAGTATTAATCCGCCCGAGGAATGTTTAATATAATAACGGTATTGTATTTGTTTCTTTTGGGTTTTTATTTTCATAATAAATGAAAAAAAGAAATATAATTTTTAAATATAGACATAAAATTCTATGTTCTTTTTTGACAAAATGGTGAGAAATTATTTTTTTTTGTTGGGTACGGTACTTAATTATGATGCGGATATAGAAAGAAGTGCTTAAATATTACGTCTGTTGCTATTTTTGATTGCTTGACCGGGTGCCCGGTAAGTTCAAAATTGTTTTTTTTTGTGTTTTTTTTTGCATCATCAGCAATTTTAGTTAGATAAATATTGGGTAAATTTATGCAGATGGAGCCTGAATTTACCGCCCGTTTTTGGAATCGTCTGGAAAGTCAGGGCGAAAGGAGTGTGATAGATTGGCTCATGAGTACCGGTCTCATTGCATGTAGATATGAATGTCCCCATTGTAAGAAGGGTATGAAATTGTGTGGATGGGAAAATGCTTCAGATGGGTTTGCATGGCAATGTGGTGACAAAAGTCATGGCAATATTGTGCGTAGTTTAAGGAAGGGGTCGTGTTTTAGTGACAGTAGATTGACGTATGACATTATGTTATTGACACATTTTTGGTTAAGAAAAATGCCTTTGGGACATATTGTGAAAGAAGTAAGCATTTGTCGGGGTACCGTAAAAGACTGGGTCAGCTTTTGTGGCGAGGTCTGCGTGGAAGCGTGTGTTGTGATGAGTGAGAGTTGAGGAGGAGTGGGTAAAATTGTGGAGATAGATGAATCCAAATTCGTCAAGCGGAAGTATCATAGAGGCAAACGCATAGAAGGAAAATAGGTGTTTGGTGGGATTGAAAGAGGATCAAACAAAATCTTTTTCAGGGCTGTTGAGAACCGCGGTAAAGACGTCCTCTTGGCAATAACTAAAGAATTAGTGCAGCCAGGAACCACAATAATTTCTGATTGTTGGAGGTCTTACAACTGTAGGGTTTCACCACCTGAGGGTGAACCATACAATTGAGTTCAAACACTCTGAAATGGGTGCGCACACCAACACCATAGAGGGCACCTGGAGTGCAATTAAACGATCTCTGCCCACAAGAACCTGTCCTGGGGAGGAGCAGTTCAACTTATATTTATTTGAATATGTGTGGCGACGCTTATGTGGTAATAGAGTTTAAATGAGAGAATTTTTAAATGCTATAAAAATTGTGTATCCTCCCCAAATACAAGATTCTGATGCATAAGGAGTGAGTAAAAAATTATTGAAATTTCTTTGTTTTTTAAAAAAAAATTTTGCTCGGGATAGATATAGGGTTAAGGTTAGGTTTAGAGTTTTTAAGAACACATGTTTTGCACTACTTTTTTAGCTGCCATCTTGGTTGACACTTCACGTGACTTCACGTGTTGTGTCAACCAAGATGGCGGCCATTGAGAAAATAGTGGCATCCACAATGACCATTTACCAACGCTTGGATAGGTGGATAGGTGGGTGTGTCAAAGGAAATAAAAATTCGAATGCCATCAAAATTTCACCTCAACCTATCGTATTGATGGTAATGATTGTCATATTGTTGCTTTGTGCGTCACAATGAACTACCTAGATGCGTCAACAGTAATATTTATTATTTAGTCTAGTAACCCTCGCAATAACTTCACTCGACCATCCCCTTTTTATGCTACCAGGCGAGTGATGTAGTTTTGTTACATAATTATTTTGTTCGCCAGAACGGCAGCAATTGTGAAAACGGAGAAAACTAGAGAAGGTTTTTAAAATAAAATACATTATCAAACTGTTCTGCACTGGGAAGTTGGATTTGGACATATTTTTTAATATCTAGTTAGTCGCATTGAAATATTGAAATATATTTTTAGAACCCACAAAACAGCTCTATCCCTTAAACAATATATCCCCTCAACGACTTGCTGTAGTTATTGAGTGTCAAAACAATTGCAAAAAACATTTTGAAATCAAAGCCTGTAAGTCCTTTAAAGAAGCACTGAGTAAAAAGTACATCCTTGACATCTTTTTGTCAAATATTAAATTCAAAATCACTTTTCCAAAATCAAGTAGCTTGTTTAGAAGCTATGTTTTAATAAAATAAAAAGAGCAAATTTCTGAGTGCAGCTTTAAAGATGATTTGTGCCTTAGGAATAATTATTTTAGTGTCATACCAGATATTTTCATTAATATCTTTATTATTTAATTTTCTTTTATTCATATCAGATATAAAATGTGGCAGGGATATAGCAACAGCTATGATTTTAGAAATGTCTGCAATGACTATGAAGAAATTAGCCATTAGGATGCTGAGATTGCCATTCAGTATTGCTACTGATGGTAGTAAAGACTCAGACAAAAAGCAGTACTCTCCAGAGGTCACCATTGAAGGATAGGGTGGCCTTGTAAATTCTCATCTCCTAGCTTTGCCGGTGTACAAAGCATCCTCGGCCAGAGGACAGAATATATATTTAAGATCATGGCAGATGAATTGAATTCACAGGGCATTTCATGGGTAAACTGCATCGCATTTGGCTGTGACAAGGTCAATGTGATGACTGGCCAATACAATGGGTAAACTGCATTGCATTTGGCTGTGACAATGCCAATGTGATGACTGGCCAATACAATGGAGTATACAGTTTTATTAAAGGAGAGCAAAACGTTTATCTGGCATGACACTGCCTCCATCTGGTGCATCTTGCAGCTAAAAAGGGGGCTTCCTGTCTACCCCCAGTTGAGGAGGTCCTGGTTGACGTTTGTTACTTCTTCAAGAAAAGTTTGACGAGACAGTGTGAATTGAAATACCTGCAAGTCCTGTATGGTGCACAACAGATGAAAAGTATCAAGCATGCATGCACCAGATGGCTTAGTATTGCAAGATGCCTAAAAAGATTGTTTGAAAACTGGGACCACTTTATGCACCTTTTTTATGAAGAAAAATATACAAATTCCAAACCAAATAAGAAACCACATGATGGGCAGACAACTGCTGTGTTGGAAGGACATTGCACAACTTACTCTGTGAAGCAGGTTGATGCCATTTATGACTTTTTGCGGTCACCAACAAATCAAATGAACTGCTTTTTCTTGTCTTACACACTGAAAGTTTATGATCAGGTGAGATGAATTTTTATATTTCATGAGTCTTGAAGACTGCATAATTTTACTCAAATTTCAGAAAGATGATGCAGGTGAGATGAATTTTTATATTTCATGATTCTTGAATGCTGCATAATTTTACTCACATTTCATTGGACCAGCAATATTTTCTTACAATTCATTTTATTTTGTGCAAAGTTGTCTGTAATGGACATTAGTAATTTTGTATTATTTACCTTACCATACTGTTGTACTTAATAGTATTTTTATGACTCATGGTTATTTTTACAGGTACTTGTCCAACTGCAGGCAGAAGAAGCCATGATCATCATGCAGAAGGAAAACCCCTGCAGCCTAATTGGTGACTTGTACAGAAGATTTCTCTTGCCAACAGCAGTTAATAATGGTATTGACCAGATGAGCTTGTGTAGATTGGTTATGTTAATGTATGCATTTATGTTGTAGTTAGTTGGACAAATTTAATACAATTCTTTTGTTTTAAATTATCATCTAAATGGTTTATCATAATAACTTCAGTACTAGTTTATAATTTTTTTTTGTCTTTCAGTTCCAATACCAGCTAAGAATACCTGCCCAAGACAATCAGGGACTGGAACCATCTTTCAAAAGGAACAGTTGAGGCGACAACACTAGACACATTTGTGTCTATTGCCTCAAGCCTTCAAACCCCTAGTGCATAATTTCCTCATCACCACCAGTAACAGAAACATTGCAAATCCCATCTACATGCATAGGAGCCAAAATGATAAATAAATTGATCGTGGGCCCTTAAGATATAGAAGAAGAAGAAGAAGCAGTCAGAAAGATGATGCTGACCCAATTGTTGGATCTCAGGCAAAGACCATGCTGCAAAACAAAGAAAAGTACAGCCCCAGAGACAAAAGGGGTTGTGGAGTTCTATGCTTCTGTTGGAAAATATTTTGAGATAGTGCTTGACTACCTTCTAAAAAAGACTTCCCTATCAGATCCTTCACTTCAGAATGCTTCTGTATTTGATCCAAAAAGGAGGTTAAACAACACCAGCTAGAGTACTTCCTTACCAGATTCCCCATTCTGATCCCCAGAGGGACTGATGTTGACACCATCTATGAAGAGTTTGATAGGCATCAGCAGAGGAACATTGAGGATGGGGTAAGAGTTGACAGGATTTGGCAAATTGGCAAACAATTTGCCAAAAGCACCCAGCCCTTAAGAATCTTGCCCATGTAGTGAAAGGGATCCTCACCATACCTCACTCCAGTGCTGCGTGCAAGAGAATATTCTCTATGTTCCTGAAAACATGCACAGACCAAGGAACAAAATAATAGCCCAAAAACAACAGAGGAGAGAAAATCAGGAAGATGCTTGGACTTGGATTAAACTTTCAGTGCAAAAAGAACTCCAGCAGCTTAAAAGTTCAGCAAGCGTCATCAATACACAAGGTATTTAAATATTTATAAAATGTGTACTCAGTTAAAGAACGTGCCCCTTTTATTGCTACAAGTGTACAAATTTGTTCAGTATTGTACTATTCTGAGACAATATTGTACTATTTTGAGATGGAATTGTACTATTTTTTGAGTTCTTGGGGAAACTAAGTCTGGTGCATGAATATAAGCTTTAATTAAATGATGATATTATTCGTTACCTTTTTTCTTGGGGAGGGGGGGGGGGTCGACAAAGATTTTATAAGGCTAAAGCATCTAGACCTAGATGAGCCACACAGTGGGATCTGACTATGATAAAAACATCATGTTTGCGGCTCTTTAGGGTTAACAACACATGGTCAAGGGCTTACCAATAATCATGACATTAAATTTACAATTTATTTACAACTGTAGGATGTTATAAACTATAATTATCATAATGCAGATATTTTAAAAATAATATGATTTTGTTAACATTCACAATTTTTAGTTTTATTGTTAATGAAAATTCACAATATTTATTTTTAATCTCAAATGTATTAAAATAAATAGCCAGTGTAAAAATGTATGAGTGTGTTTGTATGACAAAGTCAGAATTAATTTGTCATGCAGATTAGAGAACACATTCTTCAATGAGTGACACTCAAAGTGAAGTAGTTTACCATCAGGGTCCCATTTGGATAGCTCTGCTCAGGACCATAAAAGTTACCCATGATGTTTTACCATTGCAGCTTTTTTGCTACATTTCAACACTATAAGACAAGATAAGATAAGGTAAGATAGATTCTTTTCTTTATCCAAATAATGTGTTTTGATTACATTGTATCTATTCGTTTTTAGCACATATCCAGCAAATATTCTTTCTAAGACAAAATTTTTAAACCAGGGCAATTTAAACATATCAAATGTATGTCTCAAGTGCAATAATCAGTCATCATATACCACAGAACTTCACTCCCTTAGTGACAATATTAACTTTAATTAAGAGCGATTGTTTGATTTTGTTAAAGCTAGAGGAGCACTCTGTTAAATTCTAACAGACTGGGGAACAAATAAGTGCATAACTTTCAGTGTTAACCTTGAGGGAAAGAATTCACCCTGATTGAGCTCATCTTAAGTATCTGTCGTGTCATGTTTAAAACAGAATGTTTACTTAATGAACTTGAATAGTAAGTTTATACTAGAGGTGTTATTAGAATATTAAATATAGATTGGAAGTATAGTTAGAATATTAAATTTAGACAAGAAATATGGTTAAAATATTAAGTTTAGAATAGAAGTGTAAATTATGTTTAAAATTGTATTCCTCCAGATAAATCTCCTCTCAAATTTGGTTGGTTGAATGAATTAATGAAAGCCATGGAGATGACCAAACTGGACTTTAAAAATTTTACATGAAGATGTCAGAACTAAACATTGAAAACTTCACATGCAGATTACCAAGATGGACATTGTAAACTTCACATGAAGATGTGAGAACTGGACTTTGAAAATATCACATGCAGATGACCAAGCTAGAAATTGAAAACTTCATATGAAGATGTCAAAACTGGACTTAAAACTTTACCATGACAAGGATGACCAATTGAAGTAGGTTTTTTAAAAATTGTGCCTACAATAAAAAAACAAAAAAAACAACTATAATAAAAAGTTTAACAGCATTCTAAAGATTAATTCATATGAACATTATGATTATTGGTATTATTACATATGTGAAGACATTACCTACAGAAATACAGAGGATACCATCTTACTATTACAGTGAAACTTCAGTTTTGCGACCTTTAAATTGCCATTGAAACGAATGCATTATTTGGTGGGGTGGTCTTAAAAAAGAGGTAGGACATTTAAAAAAAATGACACTTAGAAAATTAAGTAAACAAGTAAAAAAATACACATACCATTAAGTATAGGCACCATCTTACATTCAGAATTATAGATTAAACTCTGTCTCACAACCAATATAAACTCATATTGTCTCACAACCAATACAGTCATTATCTTCCTATTCCTCATTAATTCCAATGCTGGTTTGGTAGTTGTTTAAAACGTGTGTAAGTGCTGAGTACATGCTTAGAGTTATAACTATTTATGTATAAGATAAGCGCATTAATATTGTTGTAATTATTTTTATTCTGTCATTGAATAGTTTTTTTTTATTGAAAGAAATCTGTTATTTCTGTTTGTTTTCATGATCCCCCCACCCGTGCATGTTCTTTTAGTATGTCTCTTTGAACACCAGACATGGTGTCAGCAAGGTCTGAAAGGCCCCTGCTCATGTTTGGTAGTTGTTTAAAACGTGTGTAAGTGCTGAGTACATGCTTAGAGTTATAACTATTTATGTATAAGATAAGCGCATTAATATTGTTGTAATTATTTTTATTCTGTCATTGAATAGTTTTTTTTTATTGAAAGAAATCTGTTATTTCTGTTTGTTTTCATGATCCCCCCACCCGTGCATGTTCTTTTAGTATGTCTCTTTGAACACCAGACATGGTGTCAGCAAGGTCTGAAAGGCCCCTGCTCAGGCCATAACTGGCCATCTCCTTGAAGCATTTCAAAAGACAAATTTACGGTACAAGCGTTATTTCCCCTTCACTACTTCCTAGCTGCTTTAGTGCATCGCCTGCTGTTAAAAGTCGTAAACAAAACTGTTTTCTCCAAGCGCACAAATATAGCATTGCTTTGGAATCTGACTTTTTCAGGTGCTAGGTCGTAAAATTGAATTATATGAAGGTTGCAAGTCGCGTTTTTGAGGGAGTCGTTTAAGAGAGGTCTTTATATATTACAAAGCATTGGTGAATTTTTTTTCGGTCATATGTTGGAGGAAGTGGTTTAAGAGAGGGTTGCAAAACGGAGGTTTTACTGTATTGGAAAGACTTTACCATCACCTAGACAGGTCTAAAAAATATGCTAGGGTGCTTTTCTTGGAAGTGCTGAGTTGTCTAAACTGAGCAAATCTCAAGTTGGTGGTCGGGAGTTCAATTCCAGCCAAAACCCAGTCAAGCATAAACCCATCCAGCACCCAGCGTAGATGGGACACGTTAATCTTGGTCGGCAACTCATCTAAGAAGGAAACTCTAAATTCAAACCCGGAGATGGCGTCCCCTACAGGCGACAATCAATGAATCATTCCGACAACCCCTGCGACACCCCGGATGCCATCACTGAGAGCGCAGTGAGCATGCCAAAATAGCATGGATACTTAGCGCTATATAAGTATTCAATCAATCAATCTTTGACTTCTCATCAGCATTTAACACTATCCAACTACACCTTATGATTAAAAAGATTTATATGTTAGCTTATCAAGCAAGGATACTGAACTTTTTAACAAATATTTCAAGTTGAATGACCAAATATCATTAAGTAGAGAAATATGTACCGAGGTACCACAAGGTTGCGTTCTCTCCCCTGTCCTGTATACAATATATACCAATCATACCCAGAGCCCAAGCAACACCGTTCCAATAATTAAATTTACTGATGATGTTGCCATTGCTTAATATCTGAAGGGGAAAGCATAGATCTATACCACAACTTACTAGCTTTATCAGTTGGTGCAATGAAAATTGTCTTTAGTTAAATATCTCAAAACTGAAAGAAATGGTTGTCGATTTCCAAAGGGGGAATCACCCAATTACAGATCTCACAATGAATAATCACAGTATTGAGGAAGTAGAGACATAAAAGTATCTAAGTATCACCATTAATAATAAGCTGACATCGCATGACTTGGACCCAAAAAAAAACAGCAGAAAACCTATTAACACATGGGAGAGAAAATTTCTCTGGGAAATATATGACAAAGGATGAATATGGATGGAGAATACGTACCAACCAGAAATTGTACAGTCTATATCAGGATCCCACACTAGTAGCAGAAATAAAAAAATGCAGGCTTCGCTGGGCAGGATACTTAAAGAGAATGCCAAATGACAGAAGAAGGAAGCGGGTACATCACCAAACCCCAGAGGAAAACAGCTCAAAGGCAGACCTAGGCTTAAATGGATGGATGATGTGGAAAAAGATCTACAGCAGCTGGTAATCCAAGCATGGAAAAGAAAAGCATTAATTAGGTCTGAGTGGAAGGAAGTAGTGAGGCAGGCCACAGCCCTACATGGGCCATAGCGCCACAAGGATGGATGGATGACATGGCATGAACACAGCCAAATTTTTTATTAAAAAATCAACCAAAGACTTTTCTATCTTTAGAAAATGTACTATTTCGGTGTAAACAAGCAAGTTATTAACTTATTATACAATGCAACAATTGGAAGCCTTCTAAACTTCCCATTACTGCTCTATCAGCTCCATCTACAAATTTGCAGGTGCAGTTTCCACATCTATGACATAGGTTGACTTGGTTCAACATTGCTTGGCAACAAGAACAGGGAGACAAGTTGCATGTGTGTCTCCCTTAAGCACAGCTTAACCACCATGTGTGTCTCCCTTAAGCACAGCTTCACTTGAAATATCTTCACTGCATCAGGCATATCAGTGATCAAGTGGTCCCGTGCCTGGAGCTGCAGGTTCAAGTCGCTTTTTATTTTTAACCCGAAAAACTGTGGAGTCTTTCCCAATGCTGTCCATGAATTGAGAGATTTCATCAATCAGCTGGAAAAATCTACTAAGAACTTTTATCAGACTTAGCCACCGCACCTCTGTATGATAAGGCATGTCGCCGAACTCTTTTCTAAACTTCCCATTACAGCTCTATCAGCTCCATCTACAAATTTGCAGGTGCAGTTTCCACATCTATGACATAGGTTGACTTGGTTCAACATTGCTTGGCAACAAGAACAGGGAGACAAGTTGCATGTGTGTCTCCCTTAAGCACAGCTTAACCACCATGTGTGTCTCCCTTAAGCACAGCTTCACTTGAAATATCTTCACTGCATCAGGCATATCAGTGATCAAGTGGTCCCGTGCCTGGAGCTGCAGGTTCAAGTCGCTTTTTATTTTTAACCCGAAAAACTGTGGAGTCTTTCCCAATGCTGTCCATGAATTGAGAGATTTCATCAATCAGCTGGAAAAATCTACTAAGAACTTTTATCAGACTTAGCCACCGCACCTCTGTATGATAAGGCATGTCGCCGAACTCTTGAGTCTATTTCCAGCAAAAAAAATATTGAAATTACCTGTGATTTAAACCTTTGGCTCTGATAAAGTTGACGGTTTGTGTAACAGTGCTCATTGCACCTTCCATGTTGAGGACTTTACCACACAGCGAGCCTTGGTGTATGATGCAGTGATATGCTATCAATCCACTAGTAAATTTATCCTGTATTTTTAACCACATCCTTCCAACTAACTAGTCCCCTTTTTTCGCTGTTCATCGCCAGTGCTCCATCTGTTGTAAGTCCAGCTAGTTTGTCACAAGGCAGGTTCATGTCGGTTAAACTTTGACATACATTCTAAAACATTTCTTTTCCTGTCATTTCTCATGCATGGATTCCATGTGCAATATTTCTTCTGTAACATTGAAACTGGAGACCACTCCATAAATGAAGGTAGCGAGCTGTGCAGTGTCAGTCAGCTGTGCAGTGTCAGTCGTGTCATTACTTTCATCGACAGCAAGTGAGAATGCAACAAAGTGTTTGTCTTTTTCGATCAGCTAGTGTTTTCACATCAGTGGCCATCTCACAAGCCCGATCAGCAACGGTATTTCTGCTAAGGCTTACATTTGCAAACATCTGCTTTTTGTCTGAACACAAGATGTCACACACTTTCATCATGCAGCACTTCACAAGCTCCTCCTGTAAATGGTTGGCCTGATTTTGCAAGCTCCTTCACCACAATAAAACTTGCTTTCACAGCAGCTTCAGTATGTGATTTTTGCTTTGGTGAAAAACATTCATCTTCAATTCTTCTACCTTCTGTTGCTTCTACTCTGCATTCAGGATTTTAACTTGTCTTGATGTTTAGTCTCAGATTATATTTCTTGATCACAGCCACATTATCTCCACAAAGTAGGTACAGATTGATAACACGTTAGCCATAGCAGGAAAGTGTGATGCAATATCCAGGCTCTACACCACTTTCATTTCTTATGCGCCTATCAAAAATGAGCAACTGAATGTTGCTAGGTTACTGTAACGACAAACATCCACTCACTACACAACTTTTACTGTCGCTTATTTTAATAGAAAAAGCGAGAACGCTCTCAGGTAGCCTATCCTTGGACAATGCAGATTATTATGGAATATGATTTGCACTTTATATCGCAGGGCCATTAAAAATTTTTGAGCCTAAAATTCTCTCTCATAATTGTACGCCGGTCAAGACCTCTCAGGCCTGATATAATTGTACGCTGGGCCTAATGTGGCCCACGGGCCTTAAGTTTGACACTAAATTTTACGAATGCTTCTTTTGTTATAGTGTTTTTTTTTCAGATGCTTAACTTTGATGTAGACATTGCAGTCTTTGTTACATGTAACAATAACCAACACATATTTTCATCTTCTATGAGTCTTGCAGCTAAAGTGAAGTAGATGAAGTACATGAAGCAGTTGAAGTAAATGAATAAAAATATTATTGTAAAGGGACAGTAAATAATATTATTTTAATATTTTGTTTTTTCACTTCCAGGTTAATGCATTCTACACAAGTGACTTGGCGGTGAAAACCAAGACGTTTCAGTAAATCTATATCATAGATTCTTGGCTGACAGCTGATTGTGCACCATACCATCTTGGCTGACAGCTGATTGTGCACCATATCATCTTGGCTGACAACTTAATGTACACCACGCCATCTTGGCTGACACCTGAACATACACCACATCATTTTGGCTGACATCTGAATGTACACCACACCATCTTGACTCTCATCTGAGTGTACAACACACCATCTTGGCTGACACCTTAATGTCTCAACCCAAGTAAACAAATTTACCAAATTATTAATAAATAAATTTCTACTAACACACAACTAAAATTTTTAGACTTTTCAATCAACCTGTTCATTGTTTCAATCACTCAAACTTTAACATTAATGGTTTTAAATCTATGCTATTTTTCATTTGTAATTCAAATAAATGTCACCTTGTTGCTGTATGAATGTGCTGCTCCACAAAAACTAATAATATAGACTTTTTAATTACCCTAACCTGTCTTGCCATGAAGACTGAATGATAAAATGTATTACCTTGACCTGTTGGTTCAAATAGACTGATGAGCTGAATGAATTACCCTAATGCTCAGTTCACACGATCAAATTCTCATCAAATTTTCGTTCATACATTTTATGCAATTTTTGTATGAAGCCTTGTCATAACTTTCAAATCACTATTTGATCAAATTTTGATGGCATGCAAATTTCTTAAAATCTGTATGATTATGCAACCTCCATATCACATGAACAAACACATCAATCTAGGTCACTAGGTCGTGTTTACATTGACTAAGCTAAGTTATCAAAACAACAGCAGCCTCCAAGTAATGATAATGTACTTAATTTAGAAAAAGATGTAATAGAAAAATTAGACAATAAATTGGCGAAGGGCATGATGTGATTTAAAGGTATTTATAAATAGGCTTATTACTTGTACAGCATATATAGTATAACCCTGTAACTGTAACTAACACTAATAACTACTTAGTACTTCCTATTGGATCAGCTCGAGCTGCAGGCAAAGAAAATATTGCTCCGTAACCCTAATTACAAATAACAATTAGAAATTTAATTCTCCTACCCCCAAACCCCTTTTTTGTTTTCAGTGCTATTATAGCAAATGGATGCCCCCTTGATTAAATTAAAAAGTTCACCTTTTTAAATTACTTAACTTAGGTGCAGTATAGGTTAGTTATTATATTGTTGTTCTGTGGCGATCCCTTAGGTCCACTTTTTAATAATTTCCACAGAAAACTTAAAATCTTATTATATTATTGTTTGAGTCATACTATAGACATTTTTTTTTGGTAGAATGTAGAAAAACTTGACTTTAGTTATAATAAATATTTAAATAAGGACCTTCAAATGAGATAGAATCATAATAAAAAGCTTACATTTCTCAAAAATGCTGTTATATTGTACAAGTATAGTAAAGCTCTCCTGAACATTCATAAATAAAAGTTCATTAATAAAAAAAATAATTAATATAATTTTAAAATTGATTTAATGGGAATTTTAGGTGCTATTCGACAAGTTATGAGATACAGGTAGTTAAAAAGAGAATTAGCAGTACTCTTCTTCTTGGTCTGATCAACTGCCAGTGGAAAATAGGCCATTAACTATTTCTTTCCATTTCTTCCATTCTCTAGATATCTTCTCCAGCTCTTGACAATTTTATAACCCCGTATATTTTTGTTGACATCCCTTTACCAAGTTTTGGGAAATCATTCCTGATTTATGTATTAAAATGAACAGAACGCTCATTTGTAATACACTGCATTAGATTTAAAAAATTATATTGAGTACAATTATGTATACTTTTTATATACTGGTACTCTAATTTAAACTGTAAAAGATAATATTTTAGGGAGTGGTAATCTCCTTTTAAAAATAACTTCCAGATAAAACACCTGATTTAAAAGATACAAATACAAGTTCAATCACAGATTTCACAAGAACTCAGAAACAAATTGGTATAAATTTTATTAAAAAATAAGCAGTGCTGAATGAAGTTATCAATAAGCACTACCATTAGTTGCAGTATTTGCATATTTGAAAATAGGATGTCACAATCATCTTTGACAATAGAAATCTTTTCATTTCATCGTCTCTCAAGTTAGGGTATTGTAAATGTGGCTCTAGTGTGTTTAATAATTTCTGGAGAAAAAAAAGATGCATTTTATTTATTACTCATAAAAATATATAAAATATATACATTATAAAGTTATCACACAAACACTCATTTTAAAGCATAAACATTTATATTTCCCAGTTATCATATGTAACGTTTATAATGTAATGTTACTTGGAAACGTGAGCTAATGTATTTTATTTCTTCAGTGCAAGTGATGATTTGCCAATGTAACTATCTCATTCACCTTTACAAACGACTGTCTCTTTCTCCGCCAAGAAGTAATAAGGTCCAATGAAAATTACACAGTACTTTATTAAGATATTTGATAAATACATTACATGGTTCCTTGACATCAGAATTGTTCGAACATTTATAGTGTAATATGAAGAATATATATCCATACACTTACAAAAATGTATCTAATAATTAATTCATTAAATCCATCTGAAAAATACAACATGTCAACCTTCTCCATTAAAATTATGTCGTTCACTCCCTTCACTCAAGAAAAAATGAATTCTCCATACACTATAAAAATTAGTTCCTTTTTTCTCGTGTTTCTATTCTTTTCCTTCAAATCACTTTGCCTTTGTGCCGTGAGAGCAAATGTTAGTGTCCTGTGAAAAAATCCATGTCATATGAATAAGTAACATGGTCTGTTACACACATTACTGATACTAAAACAATAAATATAGAATAACTATAGTATGGTATGACAATCCACATAAGTTCAATATGTTTTATGTTTTTGTCATTTTCTTTATACTCAATTTGTCTTGACCAAAAGTCAGCAACAATATTGTTTTTGCCTTATATTGATTTTATTTCAATTGATAGAGTATTGAAGACTATCTGTTGATCTTGTTATTGGCTATTCTCTTTTTGTTTAGTGCCATTAATGGTTTATGATCTGTTAAGAGACTAAACTTTCTTACTTAGAATTTGATCAAATTTTGAACAAAATCTCAACAAAGAAACCACACACAAAATGGTGCCTTCATACTAAAATTTGACGCATATTGAAGAAATTTGACAGGAATTTGATCGTGTGACCTGAGCATTACCCTGTCAGTACATATTAATGTATTTACAGTTATTGATGTTGTCAAAATCTAAAGCTAAATAAATTTAAATATTAACTTAAATTTAAATAACATCACTAGGCAATGTTTCTACTTGTGCATTCATTTTGAACATCACTGGACAATTATTCAACTTGTGCTTTCATTTAAAAACCTCACTAGACAAAGATTCAATTTATGCATTCATTTCCAACATCACTAGACAATTGAATAGCACAAATCACTAGAGTCACATAACTAGACAGGTGACTAACAAACAAATCATTAGTTACACATGATGAGACAATTGACTATTAATCAAATAACTAATGACACATCACTGTAAAAGTTACTAACAAACAAATACTACAGACATGTGTCTAAGGCTGGAAAGCTTAACAATCAAATCATATGTATTACAACACTAATAAAGAATGTATAAGAACTATATTAATAGTTTTTAGTGAATTGACAAGAGGTGGCTTTGACTGAAAGATTGATTTAACAAAAGCACATGAGTAGTAAATTTGATTTTTATTGATGATTATGATAAGAAGATTTTCACCTATAGCCAGTAATTAGGGGTGGCAAATTTAAAAAACAAAATTAGGATGGGGGAGGGATGTCCCATTGAAGCCATTAAATACTTTAAAAAATATTCTATCTTCAAAAGATTGCTATAGTATTTATGACAATTTAAAACAATTTTCAAAGAACAAATAAAAAAGTTCCACTAAACATGACATTATTTAACACCAAAAACAGTTTGTAGCAATTAAAAGTTTATGTTCACAATGTGCTTTGGATTCACCAAGATGATCCATACGATAAAAAGAAATCCCAGTGTCAGGGGATAAAAGAACCAAGTGGAGCATGACATAAGTATAACTCTAGAATTATCAATTTTACCATTATCAGAATGTTAGAATTTGAACTTTCTATGTGAGCTCTTTTGAATGTGTCAGGGGATAAAAGAACCAAGTGGAGCATGACATAAGTATAACTCTAGAATTATCAATTTTACCATTATCAGAATGTTAGAATTTGAACTTTCTATGTGAGCTCTTTTGAATGATAGCCTGCAAGGGGTCATCCATAAAAGACGTCCACACAAAAGGGGGGAGGGTTGTTCAGCAAAAAGTGGACTAAAGTGGACAAAGGGGGGGAGGGGATTTAGGACAAAGTTGATGTCCACATTGTAGTGTTTTTTTGAGTGCAGCAGGTTTGCCTAAATTTACTGCAAATTTACTCCCCGATCACAGTTACAGTAGCATGCCTTTTGATCCCTATTGTCCATCGGTGGCTGGAAGAATTTCCAAGAGAATATGTTTCTGCTGTACATATTTCCCATCACAGGCGGCAATGAAAAAACATAAGGTCGTCCATTGCAATATTCCTGCTAGTGAACATAATATGGCAGACAAATCAGACGAAGAGACTGCCACTCAAATTGAATTAGCAATTGATGACTCAAGAACAGATGTTTTCATTATACGAAACATGTTTGAATGGCTGCAGCCCGAATTTTCCATTGATTGAAGAATGGTGGATTATTTGTTTATTACATTTTTTAATACAGTGATTCAATAAAATGTTTTTGAACAGTTATTATTTCATTTAGAATTTTGCCTGCAAATAATTGGAATTTCTAAAAAAAATCTTTGTAAATACATACTCTTTATATTGTTGTACATTTTCCCAAAATATTC
>CAXITT010000458.1:633994-655036 GCA_964033795.1 Lymnaea stagnalis | reverse complement strand
TACACATTGATGTTATGATTCCTTACATTCTTATATCTACACATTGATATTATGATTCCTTACATTCTTATATCTACACATTGATGTTATGATTCCTTACATTCTTATATCTACACATTGATGTTATGATTCCTTACATTCTTATGTCTACACATTGATGTTATGATTCGTTACATTCTCATGTCTACACATTGATGTTATAATTCCTTACTTATATCTACACATTGATGTTATGATTCGTTACATTCTTATATCTACACATTGATGTTATGATTCCTTACATTCTTTTGTCTACACATTGATGTTATGATTCGTTACATTCTTATGTCTACACATTGATGTTATGATTCCTTACATTCTTATGTCTACACATTGATGTTATGATTCCTTACATTCTTATGTCTACACATTGATGTTATGATTGCTTACATTCTTATGTCTACACATTGATGTTATGATTCCTTACATTCTTATGTCTACATATTGATGTTATGATTCCTTACATTCTTATATCTACACATTGATGTTATGATTCGTTACATTCTTATATCTACACATTGATGTTATAATTCCTTACATTCTTATATTTACACATTGATTTTATGATTCCTTACATTCTTATATCTACACATTGATGTTATGATTCCTTACATTCTTATATCTACACATTGATGTTATGATTCGTTACATTCTTATGTCTACACATTGATGTTATGATTCCTTACATTCTTATATCTACACATTGATGTTATGATTCCTTACATTCTTATATCTACACATTGATATTATGATTCCTTACATTCTTATATCTACACATTGATGTTATGATTCCTTACATTCTTATATCTACACATTGATGTTATTGTTCCTTACATTCTTATGTCTACACATTGATGTTATGATTCGTTACATTCTCATATCTACACATTGATGTTATAATTCCTTACTTATATCTACACATTGATGTTATGATTCGTTACATTCTTATATCTACACATTGATGTTATGATTCCTTACATACTTATATCTACACATTGATGTTATGATTCCTTACATTCTTATTTCTACACATTGATGTTATGATTCCTTACATTCTTATGTCTACACATTGATGTTATGATTCCTTACATTCTTATGTCTACACATTGATGTTATGATTCCTTACATGCTTATGTCTACACATTGATGTTATGATTCCTTACTTACTTATGTCTACACATTGATGTTATGATTCCTTACATTCTTATGTCTACACATTGATGTTATGATTCCTTACATTCTTATGTCTACACATTGATGTTATGATTCCTTACATTCTTATGTCTACACATTGATGTTATGATTCCTTACATTCTTATGTCTACACATTGATGTTATGATTCCTTACATTCTTATGTCTACACATTGATGTTATGATTCCTTACATTCTTATGTCTACACATTGATGTTATGATTCCTTACATTCTTATGTCTACACATTGATGTTATGATTCCTTACATTCTTATGTCTACACATTGATGTTATGATTCCTTACATTCTTATGTCTACACATTGATGTTATGATTCCTTACATTCTTATGTCTACACATTGATGTTATGATTCCTTACATTCTTATGTCTACACATTGATGTTATGATTCCTTACATTCTTATGTCTACACATTGATGTTATGATTCCTTACATTCTTATGTCTACACATTGATGTTATGATTCCTTACATTCTTATGTCTACACATTGATGTTATGATTCCTTACATTCTTATGTCTACACATTGATGTTATGATTCCTTACATTCTTATGTCTACACATTGATGTTATGATTCCTTACATTCTTATGTCTACACATTGATGTTATGATTCCTTACATTCTTATGTCTACACATTGATGTTATGATTCCTTACATTCTTATGTCTACACATTGATGTTATGATTCCTTACATTCTTATGTCTACACATTGATGTTATGATTCCTTACATTCTTATGTCTACACATTGATGTTATGATTCCTTACATTCTTATGTCTACACATTGATGTTATGATTCCTTACATTCTTATGTCTACACATTGATGTTATGATTCCTTACATTCTTATGTCTACACATTGATGTTATGATTCCTTACATTCTTATGTCTACACATTGATATTATGATTCCTTACATTCTTATGTCTACACATTGATATTATGATTCCTTACATTCTTATGTCTACACATTGATGTTATGATTCCTTACATTCTTATGTCTACACATTGATGACGTTATGGTTCGTCAACTTTCAATGTTAGTAACTAAACAAATGTTTAAATAATTTAATTCATTCTTTTGCCGCTGTCATTACATTTTCAGTTGATTAAAACCATGAAATTTGAGAAAATGCTGCTTTATTAAGACCCACAGACTTTGAGATGTAACAATAAAATATTGAAGCAATTAGGTGGTAGTAGATTTAAATGAATAATTGATTTTTCATTCTATTTATTGCAAGCAATAGATTCACAAGAGAAATATGAAGCTCAGATAGTCACAAAGGTTTTCAAGCTTTGTGATAATATGTTAGCATTAGCGCATAGAATGTTGGCTTATGGCGATTATAGTTCAGCTACATGGATGGAAATAGCCATATTTATCTAGGAGGATGGAATATTGTCATACTTAAGCTGCTTGGGGTGGGGGGTGGGGGGTGTGGGGGGGTGAAATGGTCATATTTCCGACAGAAGGATTGAAATTGACATATTTTAGCTAAGATGGAAATTGACATATTTTAGCTAAGATGGAAATTTTCATATTTCAGCTAGGATAGAAATAGTCATATTTCAGCTAGGATAGAAATAGTCATATTTCAGCTAGGATAGAAATAGTCATATTTTAGACCAATTTATTAACCCATGTTATAAAAACTAGTTCAAGTAACATAAATGAAAAAAAGGAAAGGAAACCAGGACAATGTAATCAAACAATAATTAGACTGTAACCAAGTACATCTAGGTTTATGAGCACAATAGTATAGAGTATAAACGAACTGTCTTTCACCACACTACCCATACATAAGTATAGAAATTGAAAATACAAGGTGTGTAAATTAAAAAAAGTAAATTTAATTTGTTAAAAAATCACTAAAATTTAAAAAAAAAAATGTAAGTGATTAGTACTGATGTGGTGCATTTGAAAGTGAAGTTAAAGCATAAATGAAACAAGCTTATAGAATGTTATTGAAAAGTGTTAATTACAAATCAAAGTACTAAAACATAATTACAAAAATAATAATTAAATCTAATAACAGTGTATGAAACAGCATCTACCACTCGAATGAGAACATTATTAAAACGCTACAACTATGAAAAGAAAATCTAGCTTTTTAAGTTTTCAAAACAAACAAACAAAAACTATATTTTTGTGTGTGGAAACGTTCAAGTTTTATGATTTTGTTTGAAAACATTGCATA
Organism: Lymnaea stagnalis; assembly: GCA_964033795.1. Lineage (NCBI taxonomy): Eukaryota > Metazoa > Mollusca > Gastropoda > Lymnaeidae > Lymnaea > Lymnaea stagnalis. Next base: position 651,588 of record CAXITT010000458.1, on the reverse strand, counting down.
GATAACTCACACCACTAGTTAGTAGCATAGCGAGTTATAGCCCTTTTATAACTCACATCACTAGTTAGTACAGTGGTTCTTAACCTTTTTGGAGGTACCCAACCCCACCAGTTTCATATGCGCATTCACCGAACCCTTCATAATAGGAAAAATAACTATGAATTTTTTTTTTCTGATTTTTTTTTTTACCTTTGCCGAACCCCTGAGACCGACTCAACGAACCCCTCGGGTTCGATCGAATCCAGGTTAAGAACCACTGAGTTAGCAGCATAGCGAGTTATAGCCCTTTGTCCGTATTTTCATTGCTTCAAATTGTTTCTATTTTTGTTGACCACACATTTCATCTCCCCCCACCCCCAACCCCCGCACCCACACACCCACACATTGAGCCCATCTTATCCACGCATGTAGCAGAAACGATTAGCTGCCCATAGAACCCTATTGTGTTGACCAATCAAAATAAGCGTCATCATGAAAGACGAAATTCTGTGTGGTCACGTGTCATCGCATTTTAAAGTGGGGAAACAATTTGATACAACGATTCTGTCCAACATAAGTGGTCACATCCAGTCCCCACGGTACTCAGAGAACTACACACAGAACAGAGGAATGCATTGCAATCAATTATTCAGGGGTTTGTTCAGAGCCGTCGCGTGACTTTTGGGGAACCATTTCAATTTTCGATTTTGTGCCCCCTCAGTCCCTGCATTCAAAGTAAATAGTTATTGTTTATTTCCCCCATGACAACTAGGGGCCCCTTGAATATCCGAGGCCCCTTGCAGTTGCAGGGGTTGCACGGGTTGCAGGGCCTACACGACGACTCCGAGTATTTCGACATTATTTCGTCAATATATATTTCTTTATATTATACAGCGGTCACCACAAGTGTGTAGTCGAGTACCATGAAAATTGTATGTGACTTGAGCTACGGACAATACATCTAATAATGGAAGGACTCTTTTATTAAGTTCTTTGCACTTCTGTTACCTTTTTTTTCTCTTTGGGCGACGACACAGACTTCGACCGAGGCCGATAGCGCTGTTGTTGGGGATTATAAAACCAACAAACATATCAACACACACTTGAAAACAAGACAGACGTGCAGTGTACATGAGCAAAGTGCGTTGATTCAAAGGACGTGCTAAAAACATGGGGAAGTGAAATAAGATGAAGTGTGGACAGCAGGGACGTATCATATTTTCCCCGTTGTTCTTCGTGGGATGGACGCTAAATGGGTCTAGATAAAATATCAACACACAATTTTTAAATGGTTGATATCGACAGGCTGGAAAAAGGGGGTGGGGGTGGGGGGGTGGATGTAATGCTGTTGTTCTTTTGGTTGTTTGTTTCAAGACTGAGTACAGAGTACAGAGTACAGTTAATATAAGTTAAGATAAGATACGGTATTCATCTATATAAGGGGACATTTGTTGTGATGCCATTGCACATATTGTTTTCAGTCTTGGTAGTCTTCGCCTGAGTTTGATGGACAAGAATTGCTACTTGTTTTGAGAGTGACGTGAGAAGAGGGAGATTACTTGGACTGTTCGGGTCGCCAATTCAATAAACAGGTCTTAGGGTTAGTGAACCTGTTATTATGTTTTGGATTTGAATTGTATCTTAAAATACTCGATAGTCTACTGCTATGTGTTTTAAATACGAGACTCTATGTGTTCCTGAATGGGAATGTTTCTGAACCTGAACATTTTTAAATGGGATATTGAAATAGATAATCAAGATTTAATTTTTATGTCATTCTTGAGTAAACAATTTCATTAACGAGTTAATCCTGATTAAAACAAACCCATCACACAATAATCCATTGGAAGCACTCACTCTATCCCTGTTTCACTCTATCCCTGTTTCACTCTATCCCTGTTTCACTCTATCCCTGTTTCACTCTATCCCTGTTTCACTCTATCCCTGTTTCACTCTATCCCTGTTTCACTCTATCCCTGTTGAGTGTTCTCGTGTTTACGACAGCTAGGTCAAGCTGATGCTACCGTTTAAACACTGCGCATGTCCGATCTATCAACACTCACCTCAGAACACAATCATATTCTTTGAAACTAAAAAGGTTATTGAACGAAACTTATCAGACGATGTCCTTGTTAGCAGCTACATAAACATTAGGCTACATAAACATTAGGCTACATAAACATTAGGCTACATAAACATTAGGCTACCTGTTCCGATCCTGGTAGCAACACGACAAAGTAAGCTCAGCAATTAAAACAACGGCTTACTGGATAAGGTACATTCCAAATGTCAGCTGATGCTAGCCACGCTGGGCTTGTATAAACGACAATAATATTCCCCAGCCATAACAAGACAACGCCCTAACAACATCCAAATCCCATTGATTCACGGACAAAGGCAACAGCCCTTACTTTTTTAGTGTTTTAGTTTTCCTGAATCGGGTTATATCCCCTCCATCATATTAAAAAAAAAAATGTCCTAGTCCTCCCCCCACCCCCCTTTATCCGAAGCGGTGGGTGAGTAATAATGTGGACTGTGCCATTATGACCGACTACACCCGCGGCAGTGCGAGCTACTCACGTGCAGAGAGACAAAGTAGTTCCACGAAAAGTAACACCGCGTCTTTTCCACAACTCTATGTTTTCGATCAATTCTCCAATGCTTGTGCTGTATTTTATTTTCTACGAACTATCAAATCGAAATGTTCATGACAAAACGAGTAGATCTAGGCCTATACTGATACGACATAATATAAAAAAAAAAAAATTAAAAATCAAGGTTTAATATCTCTGCCGAACGAATCTGATAGCGGCCAAGAGAAATCGATATTTCGAGCCGTTCCGCGCAGGTAGCTGAGCGTATTGATCGGTGAACTGTTGAGGTGGTCGTGGGACGCCGTGACGTAGATAAACGATCGCTAACAAACAAGAGGTTTGGATGCAGATGGCTGGATGCAGGTGGCGGTTTGATCAAAACTACGCATTGGCTCATATATCCAGGCCATTGAATTAATAAGAGGCAATCACGTGGTACCTGTGTTGATTGATTTGGGCATAATTTTAAGTTTGAGATATTTGACACAAGACAATGGGTCTAACATGGTGACAGAGTCCACTGTAAAACAGGAAGGGCTCGGATTCAATTAAACTAGAATGTGCAATGACGAATGGGCTTTTTGTGTGGGCCGTCTTTGTGTGTGGGACGCCTCTGCGTCTGGGGCGCCTTTGTGTGTGTGACGCCTTTGTGTGTGACGCCTTTGTGTGTGGGACATCTTTGTTTGCGAAAGTCTTTGTGTGTGGAACATCTTTGTGTGTGGGGCATCTTTGTGTGTGGGACATCTTTGTGGGGCATCTTTGTGTGTGAGAATCTTTGTATGTGGGGCATTTTTGTGTGTGGGACATCTTTGTGTGTGAGACATCTTTGAGTGTGGGGCATCTTTGTGTGTGGGGCATCATTTTGTGTGGGGCATCTTTGTGTGTGGGACGTCTTTGTGTGTAGGTAAAGGTGAGACAACGGTTAGACACAATGAGAAAATAATTGTCAGTAGAATGAATTAGTTTGAAATTAATTTCTCTCCAGGTCAGCATGCAGCGAGATCAGGCCCAGGCCGTCTGCCTAGATTAGAAAAGTCCATGCGAGTTATTGAAATTAATAAAAACAAACACATAACATATTGCAGTTATAGATTAATGTAGAATCTGGTTAAAATGATGGAGTCCTTGCTTAGAATTGAAACGTTATTATAAAAACAACAAAACCTGACAGCTTTCCATGGTCAGCAAATGGACAACCCTTTCCCAACAGCACTTTAATTTGGCCCAGATCTTTTCTTTAACATCAATTTTAAACTAAACATTTAAAGGTATACTAGAAAACAGTAATACTAACAAACACATCATGATAATATATTCTGTGAGGTTTGTATCTTGTTATTGCATGTCATATTCCATCAACTAAGTTACTCAAATCATCATAGAATTTTTTTTTAAATCTGAAACATGTTTATTTAACAAGGCATCTTTATTGACTCACAAAACAATGAAATCTCAAAGATCATGCAAGAATAAAAATTTTAAAAAACTTACAGATTTCTGTTCTCTGAATGCGATGGATGAGAATCCAGGCTCGTAGTCCATGATGCTTCGTGGCTGACATCTGTACACCTCTATCTTGGCCCTGGCATTGGATGGGGCCCAGGGGCTAGATAAGATGACAAGGAGAGGTTGTGTTATAGAATGATAAGATGACAAGCAGAGGTTGTGTTATAGAATGATAACATCAATTAATAAGAACATTATGGACTGTTCTATGAGAGAACATGTGGAAGGCAATAATTTATTTTCCAATTTTGAAGTCTTTTGAAATTTAAATATTGGCTTAGTCAAATAAAAAGACAAGACAAAAATTTGTAAAGGAATGATAAAAATAAAAGTAGCCAGCTGTTTGCAGCATAAAGTTGCATGCAACACAGAAAACATGCTTTGGAAAGCCAAACTTGGAAGTAGTTTTGAATGCAAGATAACCCAAAAATTCACTTAATCCTTAAGGTACCAGTAAGCAACATATTAAAATCCAGAGATTCACCCAATGGCTATTTGGTGAACCCCAAAAGCTATAGTAAAAAATAATTAGAATCATCCTGTTGACAAATAGCCCTCAACTTGCTTAATTATTGGTGCTTGGTGTTAACAGAAAAGAAACATCATGAAAGAGTTTGAGCTTGATGCACACTGTGACCTTTGATGCACACTGTGACCTTGATGCACACTGTGATCTTTGATGCACACTGTGGCCTTTGATGCACACTGTGACCTTGATGCACACTGTGACCTTGATGCACACTGTGATCTTTGATGCACACTGTGGCCTTTGATGCACACTGTGACCTTGATGCACACTGTGACCTTGATGCACACTGTGATCTTTGATGCACACTGTGACCTTGATGCACACTGTGATCTTTGATGCACACTGTGACCTTGATGCACACTGTGACCTTGATGCACACAGTGACCTTGATGCACACTGTGATCTTTGATGCACACTGTGGCCTTTGATGCACACTGTGACCTTGATGCACACTGTGACCTTGATGCACACTGTGATCTTTGATGCACACTGTGACCTATCAAGTTTTTAAAAAATCTGTTTACTGGCACTATCAGGGGTGGGGGGGGTTCTCTTAATTTTGATCTATTTTTTGAAGACAAAGAAACTTGGGAAAATGAACTTGTTCATGAAGACAAAGGCATTGGGAAAATGAACTTGTTCATGAAGACAAAGGCATCGGGAAAATGAACTTGTTCATGAAGACAAAGGCATTGGGAAAATGAACTTGTTCATGAAGACAAAGGCATTGGGAAAATGAACTTGTTCATGAAGACAAAGGCATTGGGAAAATGAACTTGTTCATGAAGACAAAGGCATTGGGAAAATGAACTTGTTCATGAAGACAAAGGCATTGGGAAAATGAACTTGTTCATGAAGACAAAGAAACTTGGGAAAATGAACTTGTTCATGAAGACAAAGGCATCGGGAAAATGAACTTGTCCATGAAGACAAAGAAACTTGGGAAAATGAACTTGTTCATGAAGACAAAGGCATCGGGAAAATGAACTTGTCCATGAAGACAAAGAAACTTGGGAAAATGAACTTGTTCATGAAGACAAAGGCATTGGGAAAATGAACTTGTTCATGAAGACAAAGAAACTTGTGAAAATGAACTTGTTCATGAAGACAAAGAAACTTGGGAAAATGAACTTGTCAAATAAAGACAAAGACTTCGGGAAAATGAACTTGTTCATGAAGACAAAGACATTGGAAGAATGAACTTGTTCATGTAGACAGACATCGGAAGAATGAACTTGTCCATGAAGACAAAGACATTGGAAGAATGAACTTGTCCATGAAGACAAAGACATTGGAAGAATGAACTTGTTCATGAAGACAAAGACATTGGAAGAATGAACTTGTCCATGAAGAAAAAGACATTGGGAAAATGATCTTGTCCATTTTAAAATCAGGGGAGTTCAAAATAATCAATTTGTTTAGGAGGTTTTGTTAAGTTTAAGAATTTATGGAATGGAGAGGATAGGTGCAATTTTCAAGTGATATGAAGTAAATCAACTGAGAGAATCATGCACTTTGAAATATCATGATTGAACTAAAAAGCACCCATATTATTTTCTGCATGAAGATGAGCTGCATTTATAACAGTTACATAAAGTTACACTAAAAAATTTACTTCAAATTCAAAGTGAATTAAATGGTGTTCTGTGGACTGGTACAGGTCCACTGGACTGGTACAGGTCCACACGTCTTAAATTGCCTTACATTGCCTTACATTGCCACTCACAATACGATTATTTACAGTCAAATAAAAAGAAATTATAATTAATAAATTTGGCAATTGTCTCTGGTGCAATTTAGAAAATTGTCTAAACTTAAAAGTTTGCAAAACTGTTAGAGATCATTTCATGAATGTTTGTAAAAACAATTATCATTCTATTCTGCAGGGAAAAGCCATCACTTTTAGATATATATGGTTGGAAAAGCCATCACTTTTAGATTTACATGGTTGAAAAAGCCATCACTTTTAGATTTATATGGTTGGAAAAGCCATCACTTTTAGATATATATGGTTGGAAAAGCCATCACTTTTAGATTTATATGGTTGGAAAAGCCATCACTTTTAGATTTATATGGTTGGAAAAGCCATCACTTTTAGATTTATATGGTTGGAAAAGCCATCACTTTTAAATATATATGGTTGGAAAAGCCATCACTTTTAGATTTATATGGTTGGAAAAGCCATCACTTTTAGATATATATGGTTGGAAAAGCCATCACTTTTAGATTTATATGGTTGGAAAAGCCATCACTTTTAGATTTATATGGTTGGAAAAGCCATCACTTTTAGATTTATATGGTTCAGCCCTACTGTCAGCTTTATTTTATTTTATTTCCATGGTATTTTGGCAAATCTGTTCTACAGTTTAAGGTGATGTCTTACATAGAGATTTGAAGAAGAAAAAAATATGGCGAAGAGGTAAAAAAAAATGGAACACAACACTGAAGAGAAGAAAGCATGCAACAATGTGAGGGTTAAATCTTTACTACCTGTCTGGCTCAGGAAGTGAGCTAGTGAGTGAATATAAGCAAGATGGTTAGCTGGGTGACAGCTTGTCACATAACAGAACATTTGATGATAACATGTCACAGGACTTGTCATAGAACATTTGGTCATAACATGTCATAAAATACAACATTTGGTGATAACATATCGCAGGACTCATCACAGAAACAATACCAATAGCAAATTACACACATGACCATCAAATGTCTCTGGTCATAAACATCTAATAATGCCATGAGATGTAACAAAAACATGACCATCACGTGGCTCTTGTCATCATAAACACCTAATAAGGCAAAGAGATGTAACAAGATGGGTAGCATTATAATAACCTTTCATACCTCTTAGAATAATACAATTAGCTTCTAGCATGTAGCATGGTGTATTGCAAGCCATTCAACTGCAACAATATATCTCATACCATTCATGGGCTAATATTTTATCTACCAGCAAACACAGAATTAGATCATGTTCACTTTATGACAAGTGAACACATTAATAAATACATTTCTTTTATCAATAAAAATACCTCCGTGTAATAAAAAACTATGTAAGCTTTAGAATTAATTTTGATAACAGGCCAGTATTTAGGAAATCCCAATGTTTTTTTGTTTTTTATTCCGGGAATCAATATTCTCCTGCGAGAGATGCGGTCGGGATTGTCATTCCAGGATTTGCCTACGTAGCCACTCGTCGAAGTGTAGGACTACACTACATAGCTACTCCATCATCTAACGTGGACGTATAATGCTGGATTTAATTATTATTCAGAATCATTTCAGGAAATCTGAATTTTTAAATTAAAAACTTCCTAAAATTACTCTTGCTAAATTTATCAGCAAATATTGTTCATTTTGATAAGGATTGATCAAAAATGTAAATGATTTATTAAAAAAAATAGACTACAACATTTGAAAGTAAGCATCAACACCAGAACATTGTTTAAGACAAGAGCCATCATTTCCACAGCTAGCCATGGAGATATTTTATGCTTTATAAATGAAAGCCATTCTACAAATGACACAGAGTCAAGTCAAAGAGAATATGTTAAAAAATTGTTCCATTTCTGTTTTCTGGCCTTGAGAAACCTTTAATGATGTCATATTCAAATGAGTACAATATGTTTCAATCTGCTCCTACTACGTCTGATTATAGAGGACTCTTTGTATCATGGGCGTCTGATTATGGAGGACTCTGTGTATCATGGGCGTTTGATTATGGAGGACTCTGTGTATCGTGGGCATCTGCTCCTAGAGGACTCTGTGTATCGTGGGGTTAAGCTTTAGGTCTCACAACTATCTAACTAGTTTCACTCACTCAAAACTTTAAAGATTTATTTAAACCCTCCCAAACTTACTTCCTTCTTGTTTCCTTTGTGTCGGATGTTGTGCTCTTGCTTCGATACTTCATTAAATCTTTAAATCTCCCCTCGGGTTCTGAACGGTACCCAGAATCATCAACTGCGATGAAAGATCAATTTATTTTTACAGTGGTCATAAAATATTTCTTTCTATATTTATGTGTACTGGTGTGTAGATAAAAACATTGTTATAAGATCAAGATTTGTTCTTCATCAGCTTAATAGTAAGAACAATAGTTTTTCTTAATTATTTTAAAAAGTGAAACGATAGTTTTGTGGATATCGTTATGAAACATAGAGCTTATTAAATGCTTGATGAATTTTATACTGTTTTACAGAGGTGTAGAATTGTTTATATTGAATCAGGAGTTTAAAGAGTTTTCTAATATTTGTATTCAACTTCCAAAATAAAAGGAAGTTAAAGTCTTCAAAAACTACTAGGGTTGTTACCTTTAGGCCTAGACTTTCCATAGCTAGATCGATAAGGGTGTTCATCTGAAGGAATTAAGAAATTTAAATATAATAACTTTGTGCCTGGTGATATATAAAACAGCCATATCATTATGGTGATATGTAATACAGTCATTCTATCATTATGGTGATATGTAGCATATTTAATCAATGATTACTGTGTGCTGTTATCTAAAAAGAGTCATTTAATGAGCTATTTTTTAATTTATTTCCTGTGAGTGATAAAGTAGACTTAAAATAACTGTCGTATCAACATTTGGACAACTTACCTAAACCATTCTATGTGGTACAAGGTAGGAATATTTGGACAACTTACCTAAATCCTTCTATGTGGTACAAGGTAATCAATATTTGGACAACTTACCTAAATCCTTCTATGTGGTACAAGGTAATCAATATTTGGACAACTTACTTAAAGCCTCCACTGTGGTATCATTATTTGGACAATTGACCTAAACCCTCCTCTATTGTATCAATAGTTGGACACCTTACCTAGTCCCTCCTCTGATTTAGTGTCTGATATATCATCTGGGAAGGAGTATGTAGGCTTGTATGTGTTGGACTCTGCATTAGTAAAAAAAGAAATTAAATTAAAACATTTTTATGACAAACAACCAAACCAAATTCTTATCCTGAAGAAAAAAATGATACAAGAGAATAAAAGCTTATAAAACAAAATACTGCAAAGAATTAATATGCATATTACTAGATAGCAAATATAGAGACAACCAATAGTGTCATCTAAATTTAAATATATGTAGTCCTGAGTTTTACAATATCTATATAAGAGGTCAATAAAAAAAAATAAGTACAATTGCTGAAAGAATGCACTGGCTGAAGCATTTTAACAGTGAGTAAAATAATGTTAGAAATTGAAATAGTTTGATAAAGATAAACTTATATCGTAACAATTATTGAAATGTAACTTAAGCAAATGATTTTTTAATCTAAAACTTTTATGCTTAAATAATGACTGTAACTATTTAAAATAATTCTTTGATTTGACAGTGAAACTTCCAAAAACATTTATGATGAAATAACTGTGAGTTAAACAGGGACCTAGCTCTATTATTGATGATATCCACCACCTACTTCCAAAAACAACCCTCTACACAAACCAGTACACTCCAATTAAATATAGTGGCAAAAACCAGGGCTGCCACTCAATTTTTCTTAAATTCCCAAGATTTGGTCAAAATATTTCCCAAGATTTCCCAAGATCATGATAATATTTAAGAGTTGTTTTTTTTAAAGGGAAATTATCTTGGGAATTTTTAAAGAAAAAGTGAGTTTTTGTCCTGGATGGGGTAGTGAATTCCCAAGATCTTGGGAAATTTCCCAAGGTGTGGCAGCCCTGGCAAAAACTTCTTCAAAAAGATTAAAATCATATTTTCAGAAGTGTTAATTTAATGTATCAGCTAATATTGTTTATTTAAAAACTAATTTGTTTAAAGCAATATTTTCTTTAACAATTTGAAATAATTTATGGTCTCAGACTGACAAAGTTTAAAGGTCAAAATACATTATACCAGCTAAGACAAACAACGGGTTGGGTGCTGTGTGACAGATGAAATGGACAAACAAATCACATCATGAAGCACAGATGAGTCAAATTAATATTCAAATACCCAGGTAATTAATCTTTCTTCTAAACAGGATTTGAACATATTTATTTCTATTATTCCTTTAATTAATGTGTAGACTTGTATTTAACACACACACATTTACAAATTCAATGAAAGTTCTATTCAATATATGATGTTTTTAAAAAATAACTATTATGACTCATGGACTGTTTCATATTAATTCCAGCAAGTTTTTTTTAAATTTGTCATACCCAGAAGTCTCCTAATCCACAAATGCTTCACAAATCTACTTAAATGAGACAGGAAAAGTTTTATAGACAATGAATAATGCACAATGGTAATACAAATCTTTTTTTTATTTTAAAATCCACAACTTTATCAAGCAATTTTAAAAAGCCTTAATCACATTGCAGCACTGTGTACCACAGCCAAATTATGTGTGAGTGCCAAAAGCATTATTTATAGAAAGATATTATTTTCATTTAAAAAAAAAAAATTTTCATCACAATTATGCCAAAAATTAGCGTACAATTTTTAGGCCTTGACACATAAGCGTGATGTTGAAAGCTATGTGAAAAATCTCATTCAAACCATCATTCATTCTGGATGATATCAAACATTGTCAAATACTTTTTTTAATGCTTTTTTTTGTGCGTGATGAGACTAAGAAATTATTCAGCAATCTTTCAAAGTTCTACACTTTCATTTAACTAAAGGCAAATTTTCATCCATCTACGATTATCCACTCGAGCCATTACCAGTTAGAAATTATTATTTTTTTCTGTTGAAAAAAGTTAAGTTAGTTTTTTCCTAGCCAGTAACAGTGGTCTCTAAAATGATGTGTTGAAAGTAATCTACAATAAGTTGAAATAGATATATGTATAAATGCAATCAATATTACATTACCCCCTTCTTGTCAACTTTATGTGCTTGATTTTTTTAAAGTATTTTGGGTATTCACACTCAACAGCCTATAATTTACCTATTCCTAAATATCTTTAAAATGCCAAAGTGAAAGACTAACACAAATGGACACCAGCTGTCTTGCATATTCATAAATGAAATAATTTTAAATATTTCCACCTAAATTTAACCCAGGCTTCTAAAGTGGAGTAGGAACTTCAATCCACTGAAAAATACAATTTTTTAAAAACATTTCAAGACTTACAGCTGAACAGAAGTTAGTGCTGACAAAACAAATTAGATACATTAATATGAAAAGTGGGGCATGTTAACAAAAATTTAATTACTCTTTCAAATAAAAAACTTCCATACTTTTGGATATGTTTTTATTTTAGCTCATATTTTTGTTCGTGAGCAGGAGGAGCACACAACCACTTTCAAGACCACAGTTCAGTTATCGCCCTTAGTTTTCTTTATTGTATTTGAAAGCAGTGGATGAAACAAAACAACAACAAGACAGTGCACTGACAACATTCGCTACAGAAACATGAAATCACACTAATGATGTGAATAGTAGATGAATTCAGGCGTTAATGGGATGCAAGAGTTGCAGTCAGTAAGTTAAAATATCCCCACACCGCACAAGTCACTTCTGCCCTTGTGGTTTGGTTGTTACACACAAACAGAAACAAAAAGATTACTGGCATTCTTACCCAGTTGTTTTACTGTTAAGACAAAAATGCAAAATAACCCATTACTCTCCTTTTTTCCCCTTAATTTTTTGCTTTTTTCTTCAGAAAATATTTTAGGTTTTGCAATCTTGAGGAAGGAATGTTTATTTTGGAATGATTTCCTTCAGGGAAAACAGAAAGAAAAAAAGAAAAAACAAAAGAAAAATAATTCTGATTAATTTAGTGAGTTTTTAAAAAAAGTCAATAATATATTAGAAATAAATCTCAAATACTTTTTCATCTTTTCAACTGCTTAAAACATTCTAAGCAAGAAGATTAAGTCAGCCTACACCATCTGATCATGTCTAAAACAAGTGTCAAGTTTATTGGGTGTTTTTGACTGAGGTCAAATAGAAATCCCCAGGTACAGTGTGCTTGTTTTTTTTCTAAAAGCAGAGAACAAGTTACCTTGGGGGAAAAGATCATAATAAATAACATCAGATGAGACTGGTTTTATAACTGAGGAACATCAAAGGAATTTCATTGGTTGGATCTTTAAGATACTGACAATGATCAAGATTTATTCATGGATTTTTATCACAAATTAATTTTGTTCCTTTCCTATTTTAAATAAAAGACAAACATAAAATGCTTTTTAATGATTTTTTTCAATTAGTTTTCTCTGTAAAATGTATACTTTTTAATTGACTGAGCATTTTTTCAAGAACACAGTTTGGATTTTTGTATGAAAGAGAAAGCATCTTTCTGTTTAAAAAATTAATAATATCAGTTTTCAACCAGGAAGTGCCAATGCCAAAGAAGTTATAAGAAAATAAGATGTTGGCAGCAAAGGAGGGTAGGAAACACACGTTAAAATTGAATTGTCTGGAAGGATGGGAGGTAAACAGACCGATGTAAAAACATCATCACATTAGCAAAGAGGAAAATTAAATAAATATATAGTTGGAATTAACAATCATTCCAAATATTCACATGCCTAGTAAAAAAACACTTAGATTCAAACTTTAGAAATGGCGCAATAGTTTAAAATAAATAAATGTGCTTTCTTTAATGAAAAAAAGTTGAACTTTTTTTTAATGATACATTCAAATCTTTAATGAGGAGCTTGTAAGAGGATTCCTCTGAGTTATGACACTATAAAAAGTTTTTACAAATTTAAACTAAATGAAAAGTAAATATAATTAATCAACAACTTTGAAGTGGTCACAATGCAGAACGATAAAGCAAGCAAAAAATTGATTGGGCACCTGCTTCCTCGAACATGGAATCTATCATGGCATTAATGCCAAGTTCATCTGGGGATTTTAAAAATCATCTTATGCTATGAATAACTGAAGCTTTAAAAAAACATGCGGTCCATGTTGGATTGAAGTAAAAATTTAAAATTTAAATTAAAATGAACAATACAATATATGACGATGATCTAGATTTTTTTGTTAAAGCTCTCGGCAATAACAATAGTAGCTGATCAAACAATATACTAATACCGTAATAACTGTGAAAAGCCAATTATTTGCAAGTTGATTTTATGTGATTGTGAGACAGGTTAACTATTAAACCTGAAAAGACAGAATCAAACAGCCATTCCCATCTTGTTTACCTTCTTTCTTCTCTGTTTTATGTAAACTCTTGTACATCTGTTTGTACCAGTCCCGCTGCTTTTCCTCATCCACATTCTGATTAAAAGATTTTATTTTAAATCATATTAAGGTCATCTGATCCAAAAATGCTAGGCAACACTGTAACATTATAAATATCTTTGCAGACTATTAATTTGATAAACATAGACATTCAACTTAATTATAAAAATGGTACTTGGACATGAATGCTTTATTTGAGCTTAAATCATCATGAAATCACACATATTTTTAAATTTTTGAATCCCTTAGGAAAAATGATAAACCATTTGCTAATTTTTGCCATATTATTTAAATAGTTTTCATATAGATTTAAATCTCCTCAACTAAAAACTATTTAGGAACTTGACTGATTTAGGAACTATTTGACTGAACTTGAATTCCTTTACTAAACAACACAAATATCATTTACCTTCCTAAAACCAAGGGGAACTCCCTCCTTGTCCACGGGACCTATGCCATCATACTTGACCGGTTTCACGTCTGTGACCACTGTGGTGGTTGTTGTGTTTGTCTCAGCAGGAGTGGTGTAGTACGTCTCTGTAATGCTCTTGTCTCCCTCAGTTGTCTGCTTGCTGCCAATGTACTGGGCCCCTCGAGGAAGCTGCCCATCTAAAGTCAAACAATTAACTTTATTTTAGTGTTTTTTTTAATTTTTATTCAAAACAGAAATTTTCCGTACATTAAAAACTGGGAAAAAAAATTATTTTGGGGTTCAGTTCATTTAGCTTCTTGTTTTTATTTAATTTCCAGAAAAAAATTTGCATTTAAAATTTAATAAATCAGCCCATTATTTTTTGTGCAACTAAATATAATACCAATAGATGTTGATGAAATCTATTATTTGAAAGAAAAATAAACAAATTAATTTAGGGGAGTCAGAAATATAAGTCTGAACAAAAGTAAAATTTTCAATCCATGTAACAGCCAGTTGATTAGTAGAAAACCCTGGAAAGGAAAATAAATATAGTTATTTGAGGGATTGATATAAAGTTTTTAAAAATAGGTTTATATTTTTGACACCAATTTTCCATCAAAAACTTCAAAGCAAGCTAATTACGTTCATAAAATGTTAGGGGAGAAGAAAATTGTAAAAGCAGAAATAATTGTTAAAAAAAATAATGAATGAGAATAGAAAAATATTGAAATTAATTGTGGTAAGTTTTATTATTCTTGTGAGCTAAAATGAAAACTCTGTCAGGCAGATTAACTACAATCATTCATGTTAATAATTTCCTTGTTAAGCTTTTCAAAGTTGAGCTATTTCATAAAATAAAAAGCAGATTGTATTTAAAATGCCACCTACAATACCAACTGATTTTTAAGAAATGTTTAATACCAGTTTTTCAAAATACTAATTTGGTTTCACATAATGCCCATTTTATTAGAAGTATAAATTGTTTCAGTTGGTGTCACTGAATGACAGCACACTCAAAATGAACTCAAGCTAAATATATGAATTGCATGTTAAAATTTCTTCAAAACTCTGGCACAATTTTCTAAATTTCATTTACAGAAACAGCTGGAATAATTTGTACTGGCATGAGGAATACTTTGTAGTACCATGAGAGAAGTATAGTAAGAGAAAGTCTACAAGCAAAAATCTGAGATGCAGCACCAGGACCTGTTAGTAGGAGCTGTAAACCATACTAGCCAAATTGAACTTAGCCTGCTTTAGAACTTGCATTTCAAGGAGAGTAAATATTGGACAAAAACCAATCAAAATTTATTTGTTTTTTTTCTTTTCTTTCAAACTTTTTTTTAATGAAGGATTAAAGTTTGTCATTTATAAAAATTTACCCAGTTTCAGTTAAGGTAAAATGTTTTGTGTTCAAAAGTAAAGAAATATCATAGAGTTAAAATGCATTTTTAACAATTTATAGTTGAAAAAAATATTGACTTAATTATGTGACAAATAAGTTTTGTTTACAAAAAATTTAATTGGACAGAATTTGACAATTTATTTTAAAACTATAATGGTTCTCTCTGATGTCATCTCTATTTTAATTCAATTTTTCAATATTTTTCTCATATAATTAATTAAGCATTGCATAGTCTGATACAAAGTAAGCCCAGACAAAATGTCACATTGTCGTAGACCCAGAAGAATGGATTAAAATTAAAGAGTTTATTATAGAACTAAATGAGTGGCTGTTATGAAGTTGTTAAAATGAATGAGTGCAGGTTACAAGGCCGGGATGATTGACAAGGTCTTGGGTTAAGCTTGTAGCGGTAAGCTGGCAAAAGGAACCTAACGAACTGGGCCAGATAGATGATTCTTCTTACCCTCCGGTAATACAACAGGTTTGCCTGGATATTTCTGACCTAGGATCTCAGTGGATTCTTCAGAGTCTGAAATCAAGTCACTTGGCTTCAATTTCAATAATAAAAATGAAGAACAAAATTTTTAAAAACTCAGCTGCTGTTCATTGAGTAACTAATACTATCTGCTGGTTTACATGGTTCTTAAAAGAAGTCAAGGAAAACAGGTTTAATCAAGTTTAACAATGAGTTTCTAAAAGCTTTCCTTTTTCAATGGCTACCATTAACAATTTAAAATTAAAAATGTTGGGCCTGTAAAGAAACTTAGGCTTTAAAAAAAGTATATTCATTTGCTTCTAACAATATAAGGATACTCTAATCAATAAACAAATAATTTATAGTTAAGGATAACAAAAGTTTACAAAGTTGCAATTACAATTTCTAGTTTTTTTTAAAGACTTTTAAGAATTTAGTTATTTATTAATCATGTCTTTATGAAAAGCAAAATGCATAAAGTAAAATAAACAATACCGTTACATTTTTTAAAATAATAAATCAATAACATAATTTTCTTAAAATAAACCCCACAAAAAAACAAAAGGTGGTGACTAGAAGAGCACAATAAACAAATGCAAAGACCAGGAATTTCTCACTGGTCCTTCTTGTATTCCCCCTAAAACAAGAGCAAAAGAAATAACCTGAAACACCAAGCATAAAACTAAGTTAAAAATAATATGACACAAATTCTCCACCATTGCTCCATATGTCTCACAGAAGGATCCAGCGGCAGGAGCACTGTGAGATCAAGTTGTGTGTGTGTGTGTGTGTCAGAAACATAAAACACATCTACAAGTAAAGCAATGGACATAAATTTAAAATGTTTTTATATATAGAAGGTAGGTTATTGAAAATATTGGGAACCACTGCAGAGTCAGTCTTAAGAGCATTAAATTCCCTGGGCAAACCCATGCATTGCGTGGGGCGGGGGGGGGGGGGCCAAGAGCCTTTCTAGAGGGGGGAGGCCCTCTGAGCGACTGCCTATTTTCCCAACTATTCCCTGGGCAAACCCATGCATTGCGTGGGGCGGGGGGGGGGGGCCAAGAGACTTTCTAGAGTGGTGAGGCCCTCTGAGCGACTGCCTATTTTCCCAACGTCCTGAACTAGCCCATACTTTATAGTGTATTAGCTATCTCTATATATATAATTCGCCAGCAAAGGTCACACACCAACACGGTTCAAACACCATGCAGGCTATTTATAGATACGCCAGAGTGTGGTTCAATAATGAGTTCACTAGCGCGCAAAATATAATTCCCGATAACTACGCTATATATGATATATATATTTTTTAAATAACGCAATAGCGTTGGTGAGTAACATTTTCTTTTCGGAGATGAAATCGTCTCAATTTAAGTATTGTGTAGAAAATATTCTGTTTTAAAGTGGTTGGGACATGAGAATATTAATATAGTTCATGGGCGTGAAATAAAAAGTGTGCAGTGACGTATCATGAAAAAGGGGGGGGGGGGGAGTAGCAAATATGGGTTTCTTTAAAATGTGCATTACTTC
>CAXITT010000458.1:614780-633924 GCA_964033795.1 Lymnaea stagnalis | reverse complement strand
AGAGGTAGATAAAGCTGATGTCTGTTAGAGGTAGATAAAGCTGATGTCTGTTAGAGGTAGATAAAGCTGATGTCTGTTAGAGGTAGATAAAGCTGATGTCTGTTAGAGGTAGATAAAGCTGATGTCTGTTAGAGGTAGATAAAGCTGATGTCTGTTAGAGGTAGATAAAGCTGATGTCTTTTAGAGGCTTTATTTCCTATGCTACAATTTATTTCAGGGTTTTTTTATATGGCTAAAACAAATATCAAAAATAAACATTGCATTACAAAATATTGCAACAAAATAGGAAGAAAATCAAAAAAAATAAAAACCATCAATATAGGACCTTACTACATAATATGGTGCTCTTACAATTAATTTTATTTGAAAAATATTTGTGTAGATAAGTTTAGTTGTTAATATACACTAAATGTTTAAAGTCAGCTTCTTGTAAATGAAGGAGTGTAAAAAAACTTTTTTGCAGCTTTCTGCTATTATCAATATAATTTTTGTGTACACCAAGGCAGTCAACTTCATACCCCTAGGGTTACAGGTAATACAGGTTGAGAACCACAGTACTATATGGTTAATGCTAAAAGATATTGTCATTGATCAGATCAAGCACATGTTTAACTTAAATGTTTTAAAATATGATATAATTTTTTAGAAATGCAGTGGCTAATATTTTGCTTTATCATTTTAAAAAAAATCTCTTTAAGAAATTTGGATTTTAAAAGCATTTATAGGTCAATCTTTACAATGTTTTCACAAGATTCAGAGACAAGTTAATTGTAGCTATAAATAAATATTGTTTATATAGTGTTCAGCTAGTGAAATGTAAGCAGACAGACATTTTAGACTCAAGAATGAGTTGAGAAAAATATTGTAAATGAACTCCAAAATCCGTGAGTTGGATACTATGTGTAGCTTTTCACTAAAGACAATTTGCATGAAATGGTTCATTAAAATTCTCTTAAACAAATGCCATTATTGAAGTGCAGTAGAGATAGATCATATGATACGTTTCACAGGGGCCAGAAAATATTTAAACAAACTACGATCCTGCTAGATGTTTTATATATATGAAAATATAAAAACAAAGTAACGGTACATTTATGAATGAAACTTGGGAGATACCAGAGGAGCTAGGGATTAACAACAACAAAAAAGAAGAAAAAAAAGAACTAGCCATTTGGAAAATGACCAAAAAAAATGAATAAAAACTTAATGATCAATGAGTATTTTTTTGAAGATACTGCAGCAAGTGGTCAAACCCAATGGAAACACAAATATGTATATTAAGTAATGAATTGTAACATTACTGGTTTTCAAAAAAATATAACAAATAAGAAATTTATTTCCATAATGTTAACATTGGATTTTCATTTTTTTTTTTTTTGGAGGGTTTCAGGGAGGGGGGGCTGGGAAGGAATGATGTGTAGGGGAATTTTTAATGTTCAAATCATAACAAACTTATGAAATAAATAAAAGAAGGGGGAAAAAACAATATACTAAATAATAACATGGTTGTAGCTGTTTGTAGATTTTAAAAAGCCTCTATTTAAATATGCTCTGAAATCTTCCAATATGACATCCTTACCCTTTAACTTAGAATCTTCCAATAATTTCAATTCTGAAATCAACCATTAACATATCAATAAGGAAAAAAGTATGCACTTAAAAGACACCTGTAGAAATATGTCAGTAATTAAAATATCCCACATACAGAGTTAAACATTGATCAATAAAATGGGTATTGCGGATCTCAAAATCCTTTTTTTATCACATGGCAAACACCAATGACAACAAAAATGTAAAACTGAGATAATGCAAAACAAAAATTGTTTCTTATTGTTTTGTGTCAATCTATCATTAATGTAAACAACAACAACAACTCAGTTTAATTAGCATTGCTTTCAACTTGGGATTCCTTGAATTGGGAGCCTGCATCAAAGTGCTATGAACAATCATTGGAGACATAAGTCGACCTTTGAAATTAGCCAATCTCTCATAATGACTTTTGAGTTGTACAAGTCATGTCTTCAACAAACACAAACAATACTTTTGGGAAATGGATCATTTTGAAACAACAAACAAAAAAAAAACAATTTGGAAAAGGTGAAAGCTATCCCTAAAAATTACCTCGACTTTTCTGTAGTAAAGTAATGTAAGGACTTTGAGTGGGAGGCAGTCTGCTATCCTCTCCAATGCTATCACCATTCATGTGTCTGCTGTCTGTCTGGTCGAACCGTGAAGAGGAAAATGATGATGAAGTTGGTGGTGGCTGCGGCTGATGGAAGTTAGATGATGTGTCCAGAGGAGTATATGTGGGTAGGGAACTGCTGGACTCAGTTCTTGGTGGTGGCCTCCCCGCAAAGGATTCTTCTGGTGGTGGACCCTAAATGAAAAAAAAGCCAATCATTTTTTAAAAATAGAATGTGATGGAAATCTATCACATATAAATATGGTTTACAATGAGTATGAGGAAATTATGTTGTTCATTTCCAAACAGTAGAATTTTATAAACTGCAAAAGTTTTAAAAATACAGTGGTACTTCGACTTATGAACTTAATTCTTTCCTGACTGTGCTTTGTATCTCGAAACCCAATTTACACTCCAACTTACAGGAAATCAATTAATCAGTTGTCAAATTAAAAATAATCATATAAAAGAAAGAACTACTCTCACCTAAATTAAGAAAATGCAAAGAAATGAATCAGGACTGAGGAGCATTTTAGGCAATAATAATAATGGCATTTTCTATATTATTAAAAATTCTTATGGATCAAATCTTTGGTATGAAAATTAAAATCCATTATAAAAAAAATAAAAATATTCCCGTCAACAGTTGCTTTCTTCAGTTTCTTTGGCAAGGTAGGTTTAAAAAAAAACCTATCTAGCGTTGTCTGACGTTGTATAACATTGTCTGCATCTGTCCTTAAAAACCTTCTAAAATGATTATTGACTTTGTCACTGAAGACACCGATGGCTCTTGAAACAAGAGCTTGATGTACTAACAACAAACAACAAAAGTAAGGCACATGGGCAAGCACAGAGTATTGCGGTTCTTATCTCAAATATTGGTTCATTTGTTGAGATATAAATGAGATATGAAAAGAGTTAGTGCCTTGAAAAGTTCATATGTAGAGCGGTTCGTAAGTTGAGGTACCACTGTATTTTTAAAATAAGCAAGTGCCGTTCAAGCCGTTAAGTACAAGGAAAAGTCATCACCAAATACCACTGGCTGACCCACTTATCCCTCATATAAATAACAACAAACCTTATGAAATTGCCATTGGTTCATTTTGTTATTAATATTTCCTTAAAATAAATAACCATATTCATAAAAATATACAGAAATATATGTCAAACTATTTTTTAGAAATGTAGTACAATGCATGGTGAAAGGGAAGTAAGCCATTTTAATAATAGTATAGTTTAGGGGGATGCAAAGAAGAGGACAGTTGGGAAGAAGGGCAATTTTGAAAATATCAATATCTCCAAGCCCAAATAAAAATTTAAGCTTTGGTATAGATTTCAATATTTAAAAAAATAACCATAATCTTTAAATACACAATACAATGAATTGAAATATTTTTCAGAAAATACAAATCAATGCGTGGTAAAAGGCGGCAGAACAATAGAATATTAGTTCAGGGGCGTTAAAAAAATGTGTGGTGGCATAGGTAATGGTTTAACATGCAGGGATGTTTTTATTAATGTTTATTGAAAAGGTATTAAAATGTGTGTGTCAGGAGGGAGGGGGGTGCGATTGTTTTATTTTGCACCAGGAAGCACAAGATAAGTCTCAGAATGGGTGGGTGCATTTTATAAATTATTTAAACTTCTTCAGTAAACACATTTCACAGGGGGGAGGAAAAAAAGGTGTGCACATTTTTATGTGAATCACAATATCTTTAAATCTGATGATATTACAGTCAAGAAAGAGATGTTCTTTTAAAATAATAAAATTTTTCACACCAATGGCAGAAATTACTGTTTGAGCGTTGACATATTGTGGGCACATATACATAAGCATACACATGCCTAAAAACTCAATGAATTTGATAATTTAAAATAAAATTGTGAAATGTGTACATAACAATTTTCTGCTTGTGCATTTCAAATGGGCGGTAATAGGGGTGGGAGGTAATAGGGGTGGGAGGTAATAGGGGTGGGAGGTAATAGGGGTGGGAGGTAATAGGGGTGGGAGGTAATAGGGGTGGGAGGTAATAGGGGTGAGACTTCATTTCAAATGGGGGGTAATTAGGGTGGGAGTTCATTTCAAATAGGAGATAATTGGGGTGGGAGTTCATTTCAAATGGGAGATAATTGGGGTGGGAGTGCATTTCAAATGGGAGGTAGGCTAATTGGGGTGGGAGTACATTTTTAATAGTTTTTATATGCTCGGTGATGTTGTTTCCATAACAGCACCATTTCAAAACAGAAAAGCAATGCATACACTGAAAATTGGAAAACAGATCATTTCAATTATAATAATGAATAAAGTATTTTAACACCTTCTGATTTTATGATTCAAAGGCGAGTGAACTAAGTGTCACGGTGGGGTTGGGGTACAATTTATTATCAATATCTCCAAGCCTGATTACATCACAGATTTGAACTTTGGATTTAAAATTGAAATAAATATCCCTGTTATTTAAATAATTGGTTCAGAGAATTCCTAAAAAAATCTGTGTCTTACAAATTTCGAAACTTATAGTTTAGGAGTAAGGTAAAAAAATGTTATGTAAATTTTTAATGAAGATTCCATTATTTCAAATACATTAATGTTACAGATATTTCCACTGGTAAATATCTTTTTTCATTTAAGAACATATATGTTTGACACATTTTTCAGTAACTAAGTTTTCTTTGTAGTTCATGAGCATGAAGAGCTTGGTTAGCCCTATTATATAGAAGATACAAATTTCTCAAAATCCAATGATGCTAGAAACATAAAAATTTATACATTGACATCTAAACATCTATACTTTGATACATAAACATCTATATATGTATAAGTAAACATATAAACATTGATATGTAAACATCTATACATTGATACACAAACATCTATAAAATCATACATAAACATCTATACATGTATAAGTAAACATCTAAACATTGATGCTTCTTTAAACATAAGAAAAGTTTGGTTTACTTTTTCCTACATGTACGTTTCAACAGTGTGGAAAAATTGTAATTTTTCAATTTTTTTGAGGATACAAATTCATCAAAAACTGATTCAGTGACACACATAAAAAGGGGATGTTTCGGCTTAGCAACAGCAGGAAGAAAGCAATGCAACATCCTTCCAATGAAATCTACAAATAGGGTGGACCAGCGCTGACGGACAAGCTATGGCTTCTATTCCAGATCATCTGGCAGACAGAAACTGTAACACAGGACCTCAAAGATGCCTCAATTATCCACCTGTACAAACACAAAGGAAACCACCAGGCCTGCAACAATCACCATAGAATTTCACTGCTGTCCATTGCAGGCAAGATCTTGGTCTGTGCCCTACTGACCCCCTAATTGCACATCTGGAGCTAGGTCTCCTACCTGAAAGTCAATGCGGTTTCCGAAAGAACGTGGAACTATCAATATGGTGTTTGCTGCGAGGCAGCTCAAAGAGATATGTCGGGAGCAAACTACGGACCGAAATTCCATGTTTATCGACCTGAATAAGGCTTTTGACAGGGACAATAGAGGTCACCTGAGGAAGATTATGAAGAAGTATGAATGCCCAGACAAGTTCACCAACATGCATGATGGCCCGAGTGTAAGACAACAGTCAGTCATCTCAAGCATTCCCAGTCACAAACGGTGTGAATCAGGGCTGTGTCCTGGCTCCCACACTCTACCGTATTATGTATTCCGCAAT
Source organism: Lymnaea stagnalis (assembly GCA_964033795.1). Classification (NCBI taxonomy): domain Eukaryota; kingdom Metazoa; phylum Mollusca; class Gastropoda; family Lymnaeidae; genus Lymnaea; species Lymnaea stagnalis. Next base: position 628,054 of record CAXITT010000458.1, on the reverse strand, counting down.
GCTGTCTGATGCGTTCAAGGACTCCACCACAGGCTTGCCAATTCGTTTTCACACCGATGGATCAGTCTTCATACTTAGGAGGTTTCAAATTAAAACCAAGGTCAAACATAACACCATCAACGAGCTTCTGTTTGCGGACAATCGCACTCATTGCTGCCTCAGAAGCCGCCATGCAACACAGCATTGATATCTTCTCTGAGGCCTTCAACAACTTTGGCCCCACATCAACACCATTAAGACTGAAAAGGTGTATCAGCCAGCTCCCAATAAGCCCAACATTGAACCCTATTTACAATTTACCTACTTGGGCAGCACACTCTCCAGATCTGTTGTCATGGATGAAATGAATGCCAGACACGAAAAAGCAAGTGCAGACTCTGCAGTACTGTTTGGGACAGGAGAGGTATCAGATGAGGAACGAAGATCAAGGTATATAGCGCAGCAGTCCTCTCGACATTACTATATGGATGTGAAACGTGGACAGTCTTCCAGCGTCACGCCAAGAAACTAAACCACTTTCACACAAAGTGCCTCAGGAAAATCCTCGGCATCAGGTGGCAAGACAAAGTGCATAACACGGAGGTCCTCGCTAGAGCAAACCTACCTTGCATCTTCACCACCCTGATGCACTCTCAACTTTGTTGGAAGGGACAAGTAGCCCCTAAACAGCTATTCTTCTGTGAATTCACGCTAGGCAAGCGCTCCCAAGGAGGTCACAGAAAGCGATATAAAGACACACTGAAAGTGGCACTAAAGGCCTTCAGCATCAACCCTATTGAATGGGTGCAGACAGCCCAGGACAGAGCCAAGTGGAAATCATCTGTCAAGGAGGGGGCTCAATCTCATGAAGCCAGAAGAATAGCGACAGCTGAGACACGCAGGCTAGGCAGAAAAGGCAACCTTAGACCACCTACTACAGGAACTATCCCCTGCCTGCAGAAACCAGAGACTATTCCGAGCACAGATCGGACTAGCAAGCCACCTAGGCACTCACTGTGAGCCATCCTCCACCCTTACCTGGATGACTAGATGGCCCTAGTTGATCTTGATGGACGAACAACATACATACATACATATCCTTCCATTATTGCCCGAGTAACACTGGGTTATATTTTCTAGTAATAATAAGAAATAAAAATGACCCTTTTTATTTGTCTATTTGTGAACCAAAAATACAATTAAAAAGCACGTAAGGCACAATGCAAAGAATGAAAAAGACCATTTGGAGACATTAAGAGTTGAAAGTTATGAGGCTTTGTTTGTTGTTCATGTGGTTGAAAACTTACATGTGGTAGGAACATTTCTTTAAAAATTACAAATCTGAAACTTGACCGGTTCCTGTAACATACCTGATCTGGTTGTCTCTGGGCAACTGGTTTCTTTGTTGTGTCCAGCCTAACAGGACGATATTCTTTTTTAATAGGCAGTGTGTTGCCCCCTGGTTTCCATATGGGGGCTATGTTTTTGAGTGAGATATCTGCTGTGTCTTGATTAGACTTGGAAGTCAGTGTTTGGCTGTTAGGTTCCCATGCATCTGCAAGCATAGATAAATTTGAATCTTATATTACTTCACTCTCACATTAATAACAATCAAAAATAACTTTTCTCATTATTTTTTTTAAGAGCTTTTTCAATAAAAATAAAGTGTCTTTTTGAAAAAATGCCCTTTTTTTGTTTAGGGGTGAAGCCAAAGAAACTTCTTTTATAGTAAATGTTACCAAACCAAAGCAGAAGAAAGGTCACGTGTTTAGGAAAATTAAGTTCTTATAATCTGATCACATATTCTTGTACTGGATTATTTCACACTGACAACTTACTTGGCTGTTGGGAATATCCTAACCCAGGCGTTGGCCCGTTTTGGCGAGAATCATTTGTTGTATCTGTTATAAAAATTTTATTGTTGACTCTTAAATATTGATAGACACATCTGACAAATATAAATAAATTGTGGTGGTAAAATAGTGTCAGTCACAAACTGGATTTAGTGGGCAAAACAAAAAAGAAAAAAGGTTTTATTTTGGTAGTTTTGTTTTGGCCAAAATATTTTAGAAATGAATGTGAAAATGTAGGCAACAGGTACAAAAGTTGAAGGCCACACGGGAACCCTGGTATTTATTCTTCTACCCCTCCTGGATGAAACCTATTCATTAAAAACAAGCTTTCATTTGAGAACTTGCAACAGAAGTCAGAAAACATTCAAAGAAAAACTACCCCAAAGAGCTCCAGCTGATACAAAAAACAGACTTGGAGCTCTTCAGTTTACAAGCACTCACTAGCAATGCACTTTTATAGGACACTTTTGGCTACACATATCTGGGAGTTTAAAATCTGAGGAATTGTGTTTACAGCTATTGAAACCTGCCTGTATTTGCTTCTCACATATGTTGGTGAGGTAGTCTGAAATTAGCTCATCATCAAATTAGGATTGATTTGAAAAACTATTAAATATATGCTAATACAAAAAAATATTTTAAAAATTTTAACATTACAACATATTGGAAGATATTTAAAAAAATATGATTTATAATAAATATAAATGTACAAAAATAACCACACATGTATAATTTAATTATAATTATGTAATATTTAATATTTTCAAATACACCAGCTTGAAAACAAATTATCCCACTGTCTTGTAGCCAGGAAATAGATGGCAGGCGTAAATAGTGAACACACACAAGCACACTTGGGTGGGAGACTCAGGTAAGTCAGAAGGAGAAATAGGCACAAATCTAAACAAGAGGTTGCAGGGTGTCCACCCAATCTAATGATGGAGATAGGGGACTGGCATGTGGCCTCCTAAAATTATGTCTAACAGTGTGTTACCATGGAGACTCATTCATTCACAAGCTACAAGATACTGTGTCAGGGGCTAGAGTGGTTTTTTTCTGTTTCTCTTTGTTGGGGAGGGGGTGGGGGGTATAGTATTTTTTTATAAAAATCAATTTATTTAAGATGCATTTTGAGAATAAAATGAAAACTTTTTTACTGTATTAAAACAGTGTATGAATAAGTGTCAGAATATACATGTAGTAAGTCAAGTCACATTTCTTTGTAGATAGCATCTGATTGAAATAATTTTATGTTACCAACTCAATGCGAAAGGACACTGAATATGTTAAGAGAGTGGGACCTCGTAAACTCAGCAAGTCCAATATAAAGATGATAAAGCTTACATATAGAACAGTGAGAATTCTCATTTCTAAGCTCATCTATAAGAAAACTCAGAAGACACATATCGCATACCTCTTAGAAAAAAAATTATTTATCTTGACACAAAATAGGACAGATGATTCAGTTTGAAATAAAGGTTTGCTTATGATTCTTGATAATTCTTCAGAGGGAGAAGGCAGCTGGTAGACTAGTTTGATTAATTTGATCATTGTGTGTGTGTGTGTGTGGGGGGGGGGGGTGTCTGATGTTCTGGGGAAGGGGATTGGTAGAAGGAACAGTCACCCAGGTAGGAGCTCTAAATTGGTAGAAAGAACATTTGATAATTCTTCAGAGGGAGAAGGCAGCTGGTAGACTAGTTTGATTAATTTGATCATTGTGTGTGTGTGTGTGTGGGGGGGGGGGGTGTCTGATGTTCTGGGGAAGGGGATTGGTAGAAAGAACAGTCACCCAGGTAGGAGCTCTAAATTGGTAGAAAGAACAGTCTCCCAGGTAGGATCTCTACATTGGTAAAAAGAACAGTCACCCAGGTAGGAGCTCTACATTGGTAGAAAGAACAGTCACCAAGGTAGGAGCTCTACATTGGTAGAAAGAACAGTCACCCAGGTAGGAGCTCTACACTGGTAGAAAGAACAGTCACCCAGGAAGGAGCTCTATATTGGTACAAAGAACATTCACCCAGGCAGGAGCTCTACATTCCCTACAGATTAGTCTTTAGAAGTAGAAGTAATTAGGTCTAATTGCAAGGGACATAAACCAGACTAGCCTATTTCAAACACAGGTGAAGGGAAAGGGAAATAATTTAAAGGGAGGTAAAAAAAAAAAGAGAACGTAAACACTGATAATCCAATGGCAGACAGATTTATTTTTTTTAATAGATTTGAGGGTTAATATTAGCTCACAGTTGCCTGCTGCACTCTTATCGTTATTGAAAGTTATTTATTTACTTTTTATACTTCAGTCTGATAATTTTTAGGGCTAGTTTAGTCAGGAATCATTTTCTGTCGTATAAACTACAGAAAAAAAACAGCCCATAATTTTATTTATCTATTCTGTTTGAACAATAAATGATAAACAATGTTCATGTATCTGTACATTTCGTTTCTTGTGATTGTGAATTAAATTGTGACGTTATTGCATTGTTATTAACTCACAAACCGTTACTTCTTACTTTTGCTGCCTTGTAAATAATATTTTTTGAATACTTTATATGCCACCATTAAGTCATTCTTAAAATCAAATTTTTGTTTTCCAAAGTTGTTGAATGCACTAAGTATTTATAGATTACAACTTGCACTTTCTTAAATAATTATATTTGTATTTGTCTGCTGTGCCGGGCCATTGAAAGACAATAACTTCTGATCTAATCACCAAGTGAGGAATGTCTTCTCTCTTGCTGAATTATGGATGATCATGCTTAGATCTTTATAAGAATACTTTCATAAGATATTTTCTCACATACCAAAACTTAGAACATAGGTTCAGGATCTTTACAAGCTAATCATTTAAAAAAACCACCACCCTATTGCTGTACTGGGTGTTAGAGTCAAGCACTCACCATTGAACAGGTAAGGCTGACTAGGTTTGTTGGAAGATGGCAGAGTGGAGTAAGGATCTTGATGGTCAGCTGTGGAGATCAGGAATGGTCAAAACTGGTTTAAATTTGTTTTTGTTTAAATATATATATATATTTATAATAGCCACATAAATGAATTACAATAATGACAATATTCACTGTTAATTATATGAATTGCAAATATCTTGTATCAATTAATTATAATATTTTTTATTGAAAGCAGCATAAAGATAGTTATATATATATAGAAATGAATTAGATAATAGTTAATATTGTACCATTGATGTACCCTACAATGAATAGCCAATATTTAATCAATGCAAAATTGTACAATTGCTATTTAATTTCATAATATGGTCAAACTTTTATTGTTTATCATAAAATTAATAATTACAAATTATAATGATGGCATTCTTAAACCATTTGTTCAGACATAATCCTAGTAAGTAGTGAATTTTCATATAATGAATGATGTATTTTTGTGCACTTTTATTCAAGATTCACACGATTAAATTTCAATAAGAGTTCAACTAAAACTGTCATTGCCTTGTGGTACTATCTACATGTTCATTGAATAGTAACAGGATCAGTGGGATGCTGCTTTGGGTGCAGGCAAGCATGCAGCTTTTGTTTTACATTGCCATAAATGTATGCAGAAGTGGATTCAGATATTTAAACAAGGTAAGGTGGGGCAGTTTGGTTGGAATGGTAAGTGTGTGGGGGACTGTAACAGAGGTAGTGGGCAACCAAAGAGTGTGTGGGGGACACTATAACAAACAGAGGTAGTGGGCTACCAAAGAGTGTGTGGGGGACACTGTAACAAACAGAGGTAGTGGGCTACCAAAGAGTGTGTGGGGGACACTGTAACAAACAGAGGTAGTGGGCTACCAAAGAGTTTGTGGGGGACACTGTAACAAACAGAGGTAGTGGGCTACCAAAGAGTGTGTGGGGGACACTGTAACAAACAGAGGTAGTGGGCTACCAAAGAGTGTGTGGGGGACACTGTAACAAACAGAGGTAGTGGGCTACCAAAGAGTGTGTGGGGGACACTATAACAAACAGAGGTAGTGGGCTACCAAAGAGTGTGTGAGGGACACTATAACAAACAGAGGTAGTGGGCTACCAAAGAGTGTGTTGTATTTAATTTTGTATTTTAAAATATATATCTTTTTAAGGCTTTCCTTTCAATTGTGTAACATGCAGCTCTTGAAGCCAGGGCTAGAAATCTATTAGGATTTATTGGGCCAAAATTTAAGTTGCTAAAAACAAAATTTAAGTTCCCAATATAAGCCAAGCCTGCATGCTTTTGATTGACTTTAGGTAAGCAGTTTGAACAATGATGACATAATTCTTCTCGCTTGTATTTTAAAACGTTAGATCCTGTTCTCTTTCAACAACATACAACCAGAGGATGCAGATTGGTAAAGGAATTTGACATTCCGCAGTGATATGCTGAAGTGACATGCTGCAGTGACATGCTAAACATTAAGCATAATGATATCAGAAAACTGCATTAGATACACACAAATATATCATCTCAAGAACCTAATGCAATTCAATATATTCTCAAACATCTAATTAGGTACATGGTGAATGAATGTGCAGATTTTTTTATGAACTAAAATTTAACATGTGCTTGTAGTCGTTCTTTCAACATCAACACAGTATGGTGTATGTTAGGACATAACAAATGTTCCCTAACATTATTAGACAATTTTTTACATGCAGTTCTTTTAACAAAACTTAAAATCAGATGCTAGTCAGTTAAATATGTGCATGCTGTAAGCTTTCAAATGAAACAAAGAATTTTTTTTAAAAATGTCCACACATTCGTTGTTACTGTGTTAACATCCATTTTGGATCACGAATACTTTTGTAATGGAAACAACTGCAATTGATGGCAATGCATCCAATTTGTTCCCCCGCCTGCATCATGTTAGATTAACAACAAACTCTCATGCTGGGTTAACAGCTTGCTCAAACCTCAATAAGGAAAATCAACTTGACATGCAGGTTAGATCATCCATGTTAGATCAGCAGAGTTCACCCCCTTGCTGAACTCTCCATCCAGCCTATGTCCATTTACCTCTGTTGCCTGGCAGCGAGGAGGAGGATGTGGGGGACATGAAGGACAGCATTGGCTTTGATGACTGCTCGTGTACCACAGTGATGGGGATCAGCTTTCCTGTCGGTTTACCTGGCACAGACGGTTTCATGGCCGGCTCATCCTGCGACCTCATGTCTATGGGGATTTCTAGCGGTATGGACTCGGCTGAGGACTTCTCGTCCTTGGCGATGATCGTATCTCTGGAGTCTGAACTGGACACGGCGTTGTCCGAGTGAGGTGAATGGCCTTCATCCTGGCTGCTTATGGACGACTGCTGGACATTGCCTAAGTCCGTGTTGGCCCACAGGGGTTTTGAATAGTCTTTATAGTCTAACGTGTGCTCCAAGTCCCTGCGGCCAAAGTCGTAGCTTTGGCTGGATTTAATCTGCTTGTTCTCCTCCGGCACGTCGCTGAACGAATGCTGTGTGATGCTCGACTTCAAAGGTTTGATGGTCGGCAGGGTGGAGTATGTATTGTTCAACTCGTAATCTGCTGTTTTGGATTCGTGGGGTTCGAAAAGCTCAGGATGAGTGCGCTGCCTACTTCCTTTAGATGGGAGAGTCGCATAGGAGCCGGGCCCCAGTTCTCTCCCTTTATTCTGTTCGTGCGGGAAGAAGCTGCCCTGAGAGTTCTGCCACGAGGACGAAAGTTTCGAAGATCCTGGAGCAGGCCCAGCGGTGATGGGGAAGCCGTCTTCCTCACTATGGTGTCTGGTACGCTGGGAGCTTATGGGTATGTTGTTACTACTGGGGATCGGCTTGCTGGGTGCAGCGTGGTGCACGGGTATTGGAATCCTACGGGTGCCGGCGTCCACACTAACACTTCTCGCAGGGGGGGCCCACACTTTGGACCCCTGGTCGAGGGGCTGATGATGATTGCTTGACGCTTGGGGCTGGGATTGCCAAGTGGGAGGAAAGCTTCTCTCCTGCTGGGTAGGGGACCCTTGCAGGCTTTTACTATGTGCTGGTGCCGAGCGCGTCCGGTCTAAGGCTCCAGTACTTTCTTTTTTGACAAACTGCTGGCCAAAGTCGTAGGGCGTTCCCTGTAGCTTACCCTCGGTCAGTTTTATGTCTGGCGTAGATGAGAGATAGGTTTTAAGGAGAGAAAAAGACACAGAAATGATGAGTCGAATTGAATAATGCAGTCATTTCACACAATTATTGGCTAGGATTTAAGAAACTTAGTCTCAGTAAAAACAGAAATCTCCAATCAGTCAAAGGTTAGATGAGAGTCGGTCTATCTGCTCTTCACGCTAATTAAATACCTTTGAAATTTCCTAAAATAAAACAATTTAAATACAACTTAAAAAAATCAAGAGGACACATTTAAGGCACGTTTGCCTTCTTAGTTAAGTATAAATTATTTTGTTGTAAGATGTTTTAATGAACTTACCAAACTTAAGTGTTTTACAAATTATAGACAATAAAACTTAAGAAAAGAGAGAAATACAAATTTAAAAAAAAAACCATTTTGCGACTAAAAGTTCACTTATAAAGAAGAAAAAGAGGGAGGAAAAAAATATAACTATGAGAGCCAACTAGACTAACATTGACTATTATCAATGCTCAAACCAAGATGGGGGGCACATGATGGGATTAGTTTCACAGGAGAGTAATGACTGCAGAGAAGTTTAATTGTAAGCTTTGCAATCCTTTCATTTTCTTAAGCTATACCTTACAAAGCCGATATAAGAAAATTCTTTTACTTAACAAAATATAAAAAAATGACCTTTTCAAAAGTAATATGCCCCCAAAAGCTCAGGGAATATAAATATCCATTTTAAACAGGCGCTGGACCAAGGAAGTTAAGACTAACAGTAACTTGGACTCAGTTATGTGACCTTTAGGGCTTGTTTTTATTGCCCCATTTACAGCTACTTTGACCATCTTCACGCTTGTTGGGGACAAACGATAGCATCATTGATAGATGACTGAGGCATGCATCATTGATAGATGACTGAGGCATGCATCATTGATAGATGACTGAGGCACGCATCATTGATAGATGACTGAGGCATGCATCATTGATAGATGACTGAGGCATGCATCATTGATAGATGACTGAGGCATGCATCATTGATACATGACTGAGGCATGCATCATTGATAGATGACTGAGGCATGCATCATTGATAGATGACTGAGGCATGCGGCACACGTACATGGACCAGGCATAAATATATCTGGATGGCGCAAGAGGATATTAATTTTACTAGCCGTTACTTTTACAACCCAAATGACATACCAATACCAATCAATTTACCAATCAATTTACCAATCAATTTACCAATCAATTTACCAATCAATTTACCAATCAATTTACCAATCAATTTACCAATCAATTTACCAATCAATTTACCAATTAATTTACCAATCAATTTACCAATCAATTTACCAATCAATTTACCAATCAATTTACCAATCAATTTACCAATCAATTTACCAACCAATTTATTTTTCAAGATGCTCACACATTATTATTTACATCAAGAAACTTAAAATTTCAAAGCACAAGTTCAAATAAACGCTTGATGTGGAGCTGAATAGGATATGACAGGACTGACTGGAGGGCTCTAAGTCTAGTCACTTAGACTTATAGCTTTTAGGTAACAATCTCTGAAATAGCTAAGTCCAATTCTTTGCTGCCAAAGCTTAAAATCAGTAATACAGTTACAGTCTCTTATTTTAAAAAAAAAACAGAATTTAAAAAATGGTTTTAATCACACAAAAATGCACTGCACACCAACAATTTACAAGAAGAAGGTTAATGGTCATTGTACCAAGCAGAAAGTTAATGTTGATTGTACCAAGCAGAAATTTAATGGTGATTGTACCAAGCAGAAAGTCAATGGTGACTGTACTTCATGAGCTCATGCCGTGGGAAAAGAACGAATAGAAATAAAATCACTCCTGGGCTCAGAGCCATCTTAATGAGTAAGGCAAAAGAAGGGCTACAGCTCGCCATCATGCTAGGAGCCAGAGAACACAGTGGGGTACATCTCCTGCTACCTTGGACATCGGCGCCCATGGCGGCCAGCCTCTCCTGCTGCTTGAGGAAGAGGTTGATGCCCCGAGACTTGTTCGGCCGCCCGCGCCCTCCACCGCCCAGCACATATTCGCTGGCGGTCGACTTCTCAGACGGGGTTGGAGAGGCCTGCTTGTGCCGCAAGAAGTCCCCGGGAAGGGAGGGGGTCGGGGAGCCACGGTGAAAGATGTCGCTGATGGCGGTGGGGCGATAAATGGTGCCTCTAGGCTGGGACGGGGACTGGTGCTCACGAAAGGGGTAGGGGTCAGCTTCGTGTTGGGGTAAGGGCGGTGAGAGGATTGCCAAAGGCTGGAGTGGTTGTGTGTATTGGTGATTGGGAGGCTGCTGGTGGGAGGCCGGATGGGGCGGTGGAAAGTGTTGCGGGGAGTAGTGTTGTCCTTGGGCTGTTCTGTTTTGGTGGTGTGGAAGGTTTTGTAGTTGTTGAAGTTGCTGAGGCGATCTCTGTTGATGCTGTTGACTTAGAAGTTGCTGAGGCGATCTCTGTTGATGCTGTTGACTTAGAAGTTGCTGAGGCGATCTCTGTTGATGCTGTTGACTTAGAAGTTGCTGAGTTTGTCCCGGCGATGGTTGCTGATTCTGATGTTGTTGTTCGTTTTGTTGTTTAGCATGACGCTGCTGCCGCAGTTGATATTCTTCGTACTGTTGTTTGATTGAGATATCTTCCTTGGGAGGCGGAGACTTAAGGTCCTCCTGGAGCAGTTTCATGAACTCCTTCATTGGGGCAGGCTCGGCGTACCCTGGCGGTGACATGGGCTGATTGTTAAGTGGGGGAGCTGTAGGGCCCTGCATTTGACGCTGGGGTGTTTGCTGTTGGGTCTGCGTATGGCTTTGGGCTTGCAGTGTAATGCGTCTCTGGGGCTGCTTTTGTGATCGTTCTCCCTGAGGTGGTGAAGCCAACTGGTGTTTGAGTTTAGGTGAGAGCTGTGGGTTTTGGTGGACAGGTGGGCGTGGCTGATCTGGATAGGGCTTGTAAGGCGTGATGTGTATGTGGGATGGTGGGAGAATGGGGCGGAGATACGGGATGGGCACCTGCACGGGCAATGGGGGAGGCTGTTTAAAAGGTTGCTGGGGAGGGACTAAAGGCGTCTCGGACTTGTGACTGACCGGTGGAGGAGGCGGCTTAGAGGCGTGGCCAGATGGAGGTGAAACAAAGTCATTGTGCCGTTGCCCCGTCTGCCACTGGTTTAGATCTGGTAGAACGAACAAGCCAAGTTGCCATTGGTTAAATCCTACAGTTAATGAATGGGTCAACTCATATCTAAACATTAGCATTCAGGGCTTAACTGTAAAGTGAAACTCTTGACAACAAATCTTGCATTGCCCTTTCAATTAAAACACCAAGAGACAATGACATAAATTGCGACCAATTGGTCTGTGCTAATGCTTATGTGGAGTAAACTTCGAGAACTATGTTAAATGATGTGCAATGGGTGAAATATAAAGACATCGGTGTATTAACGAATGGAATATCACCATGCAAGTGAAAATAATTACATAATGTATGTCAACATTTCATCGGTACGATGCAACGACACCAACAACATGGCGAGATTAACGTGAATGGTGAAGATCTCTACGGAGTGACGTAATACAAAACCTTATCACGAGGATTAGCCCAGAATTCCACAGGTTTAGGGTGCACTGACTCAAACCGGAAGTCGGCCAATAAAACTGGGTCTTCACCATTAAATGATACTAGTGATTGATGACGTCTGTTTATATTTCCACGTGACTGTTGAGATAAAACCTTAACGACACTTACTATTTAAATATAATACAACTATCTGCAGATTCCACGCGCGCATCACTATCTCTACTCCCATAGTTCAAATGTAAATACTCTCAGACGAAACATGCAGATCGTGCGTTGTCAGCCTGTATAAAGATTTCTTTTCTCTACCAGCTTTGAAAATTATTTTAACCTATAACAGCGCCGTGGGAAACTAGCTTCTACTTCTTTACCCCCGACATTTTACTTTAAAACAGCCGTGCACAATTCTTTAGTAAATGTTTTCTTCAGTTAAAACTCACATTTGCTCACTCCTCAATGTTTACTTCAACTCATTTCAGGTTTGTATGATTAGTAAAAGTAATAATCATATTCATTGATGGTTATTCGTGCAAGGGGAGACAATGCCATATCATATAAGCGGCCATGCAAGGCTTTTGTCCAAGAAGTCAATTTCATAGAAACCCATAAACCATTACATAAGCTATGTGTGAATCACTAAATCATCACATCGTTACATTCAGTATTTGTGGATCATCAAATCCACATACCATTACATAGACATGTGTGGTACTCCTAACGTAAGCTTTCATCACCCACCTTCCCATTCTCTAATTATAGTGATTCTGTCGTTAGAGTAAAAACTGTGATACAATCAAGTTGCCATTTTCCATGTTACAGTAACAGCCTTAAAGAAAATTCAATAGCACTTCAGATTTTGTATGTTCTGGTAAGAACAACAATAGGGGTTGGGAGGGGGGTGTTTAAAAACGCGTGGGGGGGGGCCCTCTGCGTGTGGTGGGGGTGGGGGGCTCTGCGGTCGAGTTGTAATGCACCCACTGATCGAGTTTCAATGTAGACCCACAGTTTGAGATCCCCCTGACCCTGTCATCACTGAATCACTGGTCCCTGAAAGTCAATTGCTGAATAATTAAATACACAGTTGAATTGTATGACCCTTCCAGACCTTGGCTCAACATTGAATTGTATGACCCTTACAAACCTTGGCTCAACATTGAATTGTATGACCCTTCCAGACCTTGGCTCAACATTGAATTGTATGACCCTTACAAACCTTGGCTCAACATTGAATTGTATGACCCTTCCAGACCTTGGCTCAACATTGAATTGTATGACCCTTACAAACCTTGGCTCAACATTGAATTGTATGACCCTTCCAGACCTTGGCTCAACATTGAATTGTATGACCCTTACAAACCTTGGCTCAACATTGATAGCCCAATCTTTCTTCGTGTCGACCAAGCTCCACGCGATACCACCAAGCACTGACTGTGTTAAGAGTCGGGCTACATTACTTCCATTCACTTCAATAACATCTTGTATCTTAAGCGAAATGGTGTCAACCTCACAAAACTTCCTATGTTGTGGGAACAAACTCTCAGAACATATAATAAATCTCAGAAAAAAATGATCAATTGCACACTTTAAAATCCGTTGGCTCCTTTCACTGAATCAAGAAAACCACCAGACATCATTGAGCAAACCACCAGACATCATTGAGCAAACCACCAGACATCATTGAGCAAACCACCAGACATCATTGAGCAAACCACCAGACATCATTGAGCAAACCACCAGACATCATTGAGCAAACCACCAGACATCATTGAGCAAACCACCAGACAT
>CAXITT010000458.1:601771-614232 GCA_964033795.1 Lymnaea stagnalis | reverse complement strand
CCTCAATGAAGGCGAGCACAGTGTATTAACTGCTCTCTGCCCTCAATGAAGATGAGCACAGTGTATTCACGGCTCTCTGCCCTCAATGAAGGCGAGCACAGTGTATTCACGGCTCTCTGCCCTCAATGAAGTTGAGCACAGTGTATTCACGGCTCTCTGCCCTCAATGAAGACGAGCACAGTGTATTCACGGCTCTCTGCCCTCAATGAAGACGAGCACAGTGTATTCACGGCTCTCTGCTCTCAATGAAGGCGAGCACCGTAAGCCAGTGTATTCACGGCTCTCTGCCCTCAATGCAGGTGAGCGCCGTAAGCCAGTGTATTCACGGCTCTGCCCTAAATGAAGATCTAGACGAGTGGGCTGGGGGTTGGGGATGTGTCAGAAAAGTATGGGGGTTGATTTGGGGAAGGGGCGCCACGGGTCAAGTGGACAAAACCATTTATGTGGCAACAATCTGAGAGATAACTTAAGTATTGGATGCAGACGATAGACACTATACCATGATGGGGGAATAACTCTGTCACAGGCACGTTATTTCTACCCTTATCTTTAAACTGTTTTCAAAAACAAAAATAAACTAACAATTGTTACAGGATGATTTTTTAAAATTATTTGGACAGGGCAGCAAATTGAGTCAGTGACTCATCAATAATTTCACTTGGTATTGCTGTATGTGTAGGGGTGGGCTTGTATGTGTAGGGGTGGGCTTGTATGTGTAGGGGTGGGCTTGTATGTGTAGGAGTGGGCTTGTATGTGTAGGAGTGGGCTTGTATGCCGATAAGATCACTTCATTATGTATTTGTTATTTTGTATTTTTTTTGGCCGGGGGGGGGGGGGGAANGGGGGGGGAATATTGACCGTGATTGCTTCTCTTGCTCGATATATTTTTTTCAGGAGCGCCACTTTTCACCCAACACACGGAGTAGGTCAATGATGCTGGATAGAACAAAAGTGAAGTCTTATTGTGATATGACCATTTGATACCAGAAAACCTTGACCTTACACAACTCTATTCCCATGAGCAAATGATCAGTTTGTGCCGAGACTGAATTAACGTCCATCCATTCACACCTTCACATGTGATGTGGTTCTAATGTTCAATAAGAAAACTCAAACACCAATGTGACATCAAGTCATGTTACCATCAAGTCATGTTACCATCATGTCATGTTACATCAAGTCATGTTACAATTGTGTCATGTTGCCATCACGTCATGTTACCAACCATCTCATGTTACCATCATGTCATGTTACCATCATGTCATGTTACCACCATGTCATGTTACCATCATGTCATGTTACCACCATGTCATGTTACATCAAGTCATGTTACATCAAGTCATGTTATCATCACGCCATGTTACCATATATATCTTCTTACCATCGTGTCATGTTACCTTCAAGTCATGTTACCATCATGTCATGTTACCATCAAGCAGTTCGTCTTAGATATTTTTTTCAAACACCTGAGTTTTTCTCCGTGACCCCTCCACCCCAAGGATCTATGTATCTATAAATAAGTACGTGAACAACTGGTTGCACTTATGAATGAGAGTACTGGGCCTGGAATGGAGGCCGCCCCCTAAGCCTAAGTTTCTGAATGCAGATAAGTGGATCAAGGTGAGCCGGACAGGCGCGTCGGAAAACTCTTACATTGGATCCCTTAGGGTAAACAAAAAACATTTCTAAAAGTACTGTATGGAATTAATGAATCAAAAACAGGTTTAAAAAGATTTGTTAAGATCTCTGCATATATAATAAAAATGTTCTAATATAATATGTCGGCATATATAGTAATACAGTAGAACCCGGTTATTTCGACGGCCTCGGGGTTTGTCAAAAGCGTCGAGATAACCGATGATCGAGATAACCGAAAACCACTAAGGCGGCAATATATTAATGTGCTTGAAATTTCTATATGTACATGGTGTGCGTTAATAAATACAGGTACTTCAGTAAAAAAAGTATATTATTATTTTTTTAATATTACAATTATTTAGAGCAAATTTTAAAAAAAAGAAACCAGAATCAACTTTTCAACTTCAGCACTTTTTGAGCTACGAAATTTTAAAGTGCGAGTTCGTTTTGGTATTTTCTAGTATGGACGAAGCCTCCATATGTTGTGACGTCATTCTGCTGATCGTGTCTTGCGCAATGACTATAGAGTTTCTATAAGGCAACGCGCCCCCCTTATTACTAAAATACTATTTAGGGACTACTTATTTTGAACTTTCAACTTTGGCACATGACTATTTTCAGTGACCAATGGGGTAATAGCTTTTGCACACGGCCAACTCTTAGGAATGAAACTCTGACGTAGCACCACGGCAAAGCCATTATGCAAGTGACCGTGAATGGCTGCCCATGACAACGTTTGGCACATTTATCATTTCCGGGTTTTTCAACCTCGAGTTAGAAAATATTTATTTAAATTACTTCTAGATTCATTCCAAAACACAAGTCCTGTATTTTGAGAAATAAATAATTATTATTAATTACAAAAAACGTGTTTATTTGTTGTTTGCTATTTCTTCTCACAGAGTTCAAAAGCCAGCGATTGGTCGTGATGATCGACATAAACGAGATGAAATGGCAAATTCGGCCGCCTTTTGTGCTCGAGATATCAGGGTTCTACTCCAGACAAAACGCTCTATAATTATCTTTGTTATTTAACGGGATAAACTATGTTTCTGGATGTGTGAATGGGGGGGGGTGGGGGTGGGGGTGGGGTGAGGAAAGCTCACGTCCATTATTGTCTGTAACTTACTCTCGACCCATAACGTTATTCTTCAGCTACCTGCCGACGACTAGGCTTTGAGGGGTGGGAAGGTTTTTTATGAACACAATGCATACAAGTCATCGGATGTTTTAGGACAGCGTTCCCCCAATTAATAGTGGTCCATGGACCAGAACCGGTCCACGAGCCTTACTGTGCCGGTACGCACAACATGAATATTTATAGTCAAAGTATAAGTAATAAATCTGGCACCGGTCCTGGTACAATTTAGAAACCTGTCCGCCAAACTTAAAACATTGGTTAATGCTGCTCTAGAACACATGGTGTGAAGGGGTGGGTATCTATCAGGCTAAGACTATACCCGATTCATCAGTCAGTATCAATAGTGTTCATGTCTGCCAGAGGTGCAACTGACTACTGCATTGTAGAGTGTGTAGTTTTTGGGATGAACTGTGACTGGCTATTGGAGGATGCCAAGAAAACACCGGTCAGTGTAATGCTGGGGTCAATGAGTACATTGAGTACTCCACTCCCTCATTGATGAGGTAATCCCGGGTGCAGAAGCATCCCCCTACTGCTCCTCCCCTTTTACCCATAATTCGTTGCTTTAAGTAGGTCAGCACGTGCAGCGGATGAGGTGCACCGTGCTCAATAGGGGGTTATCGCCGTCCGTGCGCCACACTGATACAGAATCGAGACGAAACTATGTCAAGTTAAGTCAGTGTGGTAAGCGTGAGGTTATAAACTTTGTATTTAGCACAGGAGTGTTAGATGCTGGTCATGAGAGTTTCTCCCCTCACCCGGTCAACCACCATGACGCCACATACGTAGAAGACATCGAGAACTCAAAGCTTCATCTTTAAAACCATGCCGTGGGCCCAAAACCATGCCGTGGGCCCAAAACCATGCCGTGGGCCGTGGGCGGGCACAAAGCCTTCGAGAAATATTGGAATTTTAAATCTGTGTTTCTAACCATCATTGGGGAAAATCAATGAAACTGAACTGAGACCAAGATCTCGTACAACCCACCTTGGCTTAATGCTTCATCCTAAACATTGACTTGTACAACCTACCTTGGCTTAATGCTTCATCCTAAACATTGCCTCGTACAACCCACCTTGGCTTAATACTTCATCCTAAACATTGCCTCGTACAACCCACCTTGGCTTAATGCTTCATCCTAAACATTGCCTCGTACAACCCACCTTGGCTTAATGCTTCATCCTAAACATTGCCTCGTACAACCCACCTTGGCTAAATGCTTCATCCTAAACATTGCCTCGTACAACCCTTCTTGGCTTAATGCTTCATCCTAAACATTGCCTCGTACAACCCACCTTGGCTTAATGCTTCATCCTAAACATTGCCTCGTACAACCCACCTTGGCTTAATACTTCATCCTAAACATTGCCTCGTACAACCCACCTTGGCTTAATGCTTCATCCTAAACATTGGCTCGTACAACCCACCTTGGCTTAATGCTTCATCCTAAACATTGCATCGTACAACCCACCTTGGCTTAATGCTTCATCCTAAACATTGCCTCGTACAACCCACCTTGGCTTAATGCTTCATCCTAAACATTGCCTCGTACAACCCACCTTGGCTTAATGCTTCATCCTAAACATTGCCTCGTACAACCCACCTTGGCTTAATGCTTCATCCTAAACATTGCTCTTAAATAAATAACAAGATTATAGTTGGAGATTAAAAGGACACATTGACACATTGATACACACATGATGCACATTGGATGACATTTGTCAATTTATTCTTTACAAAACCCCTTACTTAGTGGCTTTTAATATTTTCAGAACAATGAGCTCAGCTCAAAGGACAACGAAACCCAGGAAGGCCAGAGGAGAAGTGGTGTCGACTGTGAGAAAGAGATCGAACCCTGCACACAGCTCCGACAGTAGCCGACGAAGGACAGAGGTGGCGTTCACCCGAAGCACAAGCAGGTACACGAGGACTGAATGGATGACTTCTGCATGAGAAATCGAAATTGATAGCTGATGTTTATATTGATGCTATCAAAAAAGAAGGTAAATAAGACATGTCATATCCTCTACACCAGGCCTGCACAACCTACGGCCCGCTGCGAAGTAACAAAATATTATTTTAAAATTATTTTCTTAATAGCTGTCCCCCCCCTGTCCTAATTTGTTTTGGGCTGAACAAGTTTTTCATAATGTATTACGGCTCGCATTACATTTTACGTCTCATCAATAATCTCTAATACAACCAAAGAGCGTAAGTTAACAGCAATTAACGATTTTTTAAAATTGTATTATTTGTTCATTTAAATACGTAGTAACACTAAACACGACCATAATCTTAAACAAATATTTATTTTTTTTTGCACAACCAACTTTTGCACAACCAACTACAGAAGCCACACGTTCTTTCCACCCACCCCCTCCCCACCCACCAGTCCCCGGAGGGGGCCCCACATTAACCAATTATTTCTCGACGAGTGGACTTAACCCTTGGTCACGTCAGACAGTTAGCTCATTTCTTCAAGGTTTCATGTTTGCAATATCAAGTGTCAGACCCCAATAGTGGTCACAATGCCTGTAGTGGTCACAATGCCTGTAGTGGTCACAAGGCCTGTAGTGGTCACAAGGCATGTAGTGGTCACAAGGCATGTAGTGGTCACAAGGCATGTAGTGGTCACAAGGCATGTAGTGGTTACAAGGCATGTAGTGGTCACAAGGCATGTAGTGGTCACAAGGCATGTAGTGGTCACAAAGCATGTAGTGGTCACAAAGCATGTAGTGGTCACAAAGCATGTAGTGGTTACAAAGCATGTAGTGGTTACAAAGCATGTAGTGGTCACAAAGCATGTAGTGGTCACAAAGCATGTAGTTGTCAGAAGGCATGTAGTGGTCACAAAGCACGTAGAAACTCATGTCAAAAATCATTTGATTGTTGGAAATCATCAAAGTGGCACAGCGCACCTGAAATGCCTTGAATGCAGATTATTAGAACACCGCAGACATTGTAAGGATCTACTTTTCTGTCCTCAAAGTTCCTTTGTTCTCAGAGTGATTCAGTCGTAACCAACTTGTGGGGTTTTTCCAAAAGTCTAGCCGGGTCTGTTACCTTGACTGCTAGGATAGACTCCATGGACTGATGTTCTGACAAATACACTGGCTGTGGGTGCTAGGGAAATCACACACATACACCCAAAAACCAAAACTGGTTACAGAATTCTCTCAGGTAACTGTCAGCTGTGAGAGCAAGGTGCTTGACACAGGTACAACCAACAAGGCAATATAACTGGAGGGCAGAGGTGAAGATCTGATGGAGGGCAGAGGTTAGAGACCGACCGAAAGTGATTTTCTGATTTCGGCCGAAGCCGAAAATAGGCCGAAAGTTTAAAATGACTTTCCGCCGAAACCGAAAAAAGGCAGAAAGTTTAAAAATGACTTTCGGCCGAAACCGAAGAAAAGCCGAAAGTTAAAAATGAATTTCGGCCGAAACCGAAGCCGAAACCGAAAATGAAATATTAAGATATATTTTGAAATTTTTTCCCGCCTACATTCTGCTTACATCGAAAATGATGTGGGAAAATATAAATATTTACATTCTTTTTATAAAAATGAGATAATCGTAAATATTAATAAATAAAAATCTAATTTAGGGTTCTCAAACTCGCGGCCAGCGAGCCATTTGTGACCCGCAAGACGATATTTTGCGGTCCGCTACATGACAGAAAAGTTTAGCGTAAATTCGCCGACCCGTTTCCCCCATTCTCATATATATAACGTGACTCTCCGCGACGGTTTCAGTCGAATCTCACCGACTAATCTAATTCTGATTTTTTTTTTTAATGTCTCTATATATTTGTATGCCAGCTCTCTGGCAACAGTGAGTAGGTGGATGAAAGTGAATCCTAGTCCTTGAGAACCCTTAATGATTTTTTTGTTATTTATAAAGGTTGACCAGTTTGATGCGGCCCACTCTCATTCAGACACTACCTCCTGCGCCCCCCCCCCCCATAATTTGAGTTTGATACCCTTGATCTAATGAATACTTTGGATTTTACCATTTTAATATAAAACTAATTTAAATTGATTTACAATTTTTTTTCAAATTTGTATGGTAGGAGAAAATTTGGCAGAAATTGGGGGGTGGGGGGGAGGAGGGGAAATTAATGCAAAATATTATTTTTTTGAAAGCGGGTCTCTAAAAAATGTGGTTCTAAAAGATCACTTAATTTGTTCTTAAAGATCGCTTAGTTTGTTGTTAAAGATCGCTTAGTTTGTTGTTAAACAACGTTTAGTTTGTTGTTAAAGATCGTTTAGTTTGTTGTTAAAGATCGTTTAGTTTGTTGTTAAAGATCGTTTAGTTTGTTGTTAAAGATCGTTTTGTTTGTTGTAAAAGATCGTTTAGTTTGTTGTTAAAGATTGTTTAGTTTGTTGTTAAAGATCGTTTAGTTTGTCGTTAAGGATCGTTTAGTTTGTCGTCAAAGGTCCTTTAGTTTGTTCATAAAGATCGCCTGGTTTGTTGTTAAAGATCGTTTAGTTTGTTCTTAAAGATCGCATTAGTTTGTTGTTAAAGATCGTCTAGTTTTTGTTAATGATCGCTTTATTTGTTCTTAAAGATCGTTTAGTTTGTTCATAAAGATCGCTTAGTTTGTTGTAAATTCACTTAGTTTTTTCATAAAGATCGCTTAGTTTGTTCTTAAAGATCTTTCAGTTTTTTTTAAAGAACATTTAGTCATCTGTTAAAGATCGCTTAGTTTATTCTTATAAATCATTAAAGATCATTTGTTTTGTTCTTAAAGATCATTTAGTTCGGTCTTAAAAATCGTTTAGTTTGTTCTTTAAGATCGTTTAGTTTGTTATTAAAGATCGCTTAGATAGTTCTTAAAGATCGCTTAGTTTGTTTTAAAGATCGTTTAGTTTGTTCATAAATGTCGTTTAGTTTGTTGTTAAATATCATTTAGTTTGTTCTCAAAGATCGCTTAATTTGTTCTTAAATGTCGCTTAGTTTGTTGTAAAATATCGCTTTCGCTTAGTATTAAATGACCGAAAACCTGAGTAACTTTCGGCCGGATGGCCGAAAGTCTAAGTCAATTTCGGCCGAAACCGAAGAAAAACCGAAAGTTAACTTTTCTCTTTCGGCCGAAACCGAAATTAAGCCGAAAGTTAACTT
This sequence comes from Lymnaea stagnalis, assembly GCA_964033795.1. NCBI lineage: Eukaryota > Metazoa > Mollusca > Gastropoda > Lymnaeidae > Lymnaea > Lymnaea stagnalis. The sequence goes on along the minus strand of CAXITT010000458.1, from coordinate 606,332 downwards.
TCCAGTTTCGGCCGAAACCGAAACTTGGCCGAAAGTGATAAAATGGCCACTTTCGGCGCCGAAACCGAAGCCGAAGCCGAAATTCGGTCGGCCTCTAGCAGAGGTGAAGATCTGATGGAGGGCAGAGGTGAAGATCTGATGGAGGGCAGAGGTGAAGATCTGATGGAGGGCAGAGGTGAAGATCTGATGGAGGGCAGAGGTGAAGATCTGATGGAGGGCAGAGGTGAAGATCTGATGGAGGGCACACAAACAATCTTAGTTCAACTTCTGACGTTTGTTTGGGGGGGGGGGGCGGGAGGAGGGCGCTTTCAATAACAACAAACATCCCAACGCATTCCAAGACAAATGGCTCCATATTGAACAGAAGCCAGACGTTCTTTCCACCCACCCCCTTCCCACCCACCAGTCCCCGGAGGGGGCCCCACATTAACCAATTATTTCTCGACGAGTGGACTTAACCCTTGGTCACGTCAGACAGTTAGCTCATTTCTTCAAGGTTTCAAGTGCTACAGTTAATTTAATAACAAACTTGAACATAAGTTTCAACAACACCGTGAACAGCCCAGCGCTATGCCTGAGATCAATCGTTCTCAACACACGCCCATCATGTAGACCAACAGAAAAGGCTTTCTCAAAGGGATGGGGGTTTAGGAGACACGTTTTAAGACCCTGACCTCGACCCTAACCTATAAAGATATTTATAACCCTAAACTACTTCCGGGGCGCCGCCCTGCAGGCCACTCGATTGTCCCTGTGCTTATTATTTCAGCTTTTGAAATAGGTTTGGAGGTTTTGAACAAATGTTTACTGTGGAATCAAGGGGTGGTAAATCTGTCACATGTGCTTTGGACGGATAATCTTGTGTTTTATCGTTCATAGTAGTGGTTAAATTGAATTTTTGGACGTCGTAGGCTTAAACCTGATATCAAATCTATCATCTTGGAATCAAAGTATCCACCATCTTGTCCGAAGGCGGGGGTCAAAACAACAACAAAGGACAAGTCGGCTACAGAGATTATGTTTATCCACAAAAGCCGTGAACTCCGATCAAAAAGCTGAGGCTATGTTCAAAGTGCAAAGGTACAATCAAGAACTGACATCTATTCTGACCACACAATGACACTCAAGAACCTGACATCTATTCTGACCAAACAATGACACAATCAAGAACCTAACATCTAATCTGCCCACACAATCAAGAACCCGACATCTAATCTGACCACACAATGACACACTCAAGAGCTGACATCTATTCTGACCACACAATGGCACACTCAAGAGCTGACATCTATTCTGACCACACAATGACACACTCAAGAGCTGACATCTATTCTGACCACACAATGACACACTCAAGAACCTGACATCTAATCTGACCACACAATGACACACTCAAGAACCTGACATCTAATCTGACCACACAGTGATTCACCGAACGCTTTGCTACAGACCCATTCTAGAGACCAACAAACACTGTGCCAAAGAGTTCCAAGACTTTGCTACAGACCCATTCTAGAGACCAACAAACACTGTGCCAAAGAGTTCCAAGACTTTGCTACAGACCCATTCTAGAGACCAACAAACACTGTGCCAAAGAGTTCCAAGACTTTGCTACAGACCCATTCTAGAGACCAACAAACACTGTGCCAAAGAGTTCCAAGACTTGTGCTATGCAAACAAAACAAACTTCCATTGACGTGGACCAATCAAACCATCTTATTGTATCTTATAAGGAAACACTCCTAATGAGCTGTGGCTCTTACTATCCATTGAGCCCTGTATGTTAACGTTTCCATTCCATGTGATAAAGCGCATGATGCCCATGGTTAGAGAGTTCAGTGTAACAACCCTTTCTTTCCAGGTATGGATCTATATTAATATATTTGTGTTGGCGGTTTGCTATCATCAAAGCTCACAGTACATTTTTAACGCTAGAAACACATCTTTACTAATGGCAGAACATTAAAATAAAACATACACAAAATGAATTAACAATACTTGTATTGGGTTGGAAGGAAAAGAAAATATTTTTGGAAGTTAGTTGATGTCTTTTAAAACACAAGGGTTATTTTTTTTTTATGTTTAAAAGACCTAATTAGTAACTGGTGTGAGCAGTCAGTCTCTATGAAGAAATGAAGGAAAATAAACCTGAAGGAGACAGATCAACCCAGGAAATAAAACAAACATCCAATGATTCAAAGACACATTCAAAAAGATACTGGAGATGTGCATTCCTTTCATTCATTATGATGACCAAGTAGTGCACCCAACCGCCAGTCCCAGGACAGCAGCTGTTATAGTAGGGGAGGGGGGGCGGTTTAGTGAGAGGGAGGAGGGAGGAGGACTTTCACTGTCAAGGCTGCATGCTAGAAAATGGACGAGCGTCTACCTGATGGGTAGCCTCTCCTCTGGGACGAGGGAGAGGTCGAGCTGAATGAGGAGGATGAGAATGGTGATGAGGACGATGGAGGGTAGTAGTCCACGTTTGGGTCGGTCTGACGGTGTTGTTGGTGGTGGGCTAGGGCTTGGCGGTGACGGTGCTGGTGGGGCGATGGTGGCAGACGATGGGTTCCGTAGCCTTTTGCAATATAAAAGTACAATTGGTGATCTGATCACGTGGGCTGGTGTAGCCAGAGCACCGCGGTCTAGCAATGCTAGCTATTTGTCAAATGAGCTATAATGAATAACTTATATATCATATACAACAGTGGTTCCCAACCCTTTTGACTCACGGAGCCCTTTTTAGAATAAATTTATACGGGGCATCTATGTCTTCACAAGATTATAGTACTTACACGTTTTCTGGAGCGGCCGCGGGGCCCTGATGAAGTGCACTGGTTGAGAACCACTGCTACATAGTAATACATTTGATACCTAATCAAACAAATCCTATAATGACAAACTTAATTAACCGATATTTATATTTTCTGTTGAGAATCTTGTGGAGTCTTGCATTTTCCTAGCTATCATAAGTCATGGGTACTAGCTACCTTAGTTCACTGGCTATCTTAGTTCAGTGGCTACCTTAGTTCAGTGGCTACCTTATTTCACTTGCTATATTGTTTTTCATGGTTACCATAATGCATTGGCTGCTTTTATAGATTTGGTAATTTGCAGCGAACGATCCAGTAATCACACACCATACAAAACACGAACATAGGCAAATAAAAATAAAAAATTCGACACTTTAAAAATGCATTTTAACTAATGATTAATTAATTCATAAAAACAATTCATTAGAAAAAAATTACATTACAAACATCACCAATTACAACTGAACTCATGAAAAACATTTAACCAAGACTAAATAATGTAATTATTTTGTCTTTATTAAGACACACAGCTGATGTGTTCAAATAGACCTGTAAACTAGACATCGTTAATCAATGTATGCACCTGTTATCTAAACATCGTTAATCAATGTATGCACCTGTTATCTAAACATCGTTAATCAATGTATGCACCTGTTATCTAAACATCGTTAATCAATGTATGCACCTGTTATCTAAACATCGTTAATCAATGTATGCACCGATGTATCGATCCCTTTTAAGGGGTTCGTTGGTTAGTAGGAAGTTAAAAAGGGAAGGGGGTTTCCCCAGTAATCTCATTTATATAGGTGTTTGCCCGCATCGTTATAGATCAGGCCTGCACAACTCAAACTGTAAGGCAAGCCGTAAGAGTCAATGAAAAACGTGTGTGGGCCGAAAGAAAATAGGACAGGGGGAATGCTATACAGAAAATAATGATGAAAAATACTATTTCATTACTTCGCGGGCCACAAAGTGGGTGCTTGCGGGCCGCATGCTCTTCTTTTTTCTATATTTTGAAGGCCCACGATCAATGCATTGATCTTACGCGGGCCGCATGTTGTGCAGACCTGATATAAAATGATTGTATCACATAATGTTCACATCGCCCTGCCTTTGTTGTGCCTGTCCCTAGACCTACAACTAACAATAATCCCCACACAGGGAGATGTTCACATCGCTCTGCCTTTGTTGTGCCTGTCCCTAGACCTACAACTAACAATAATCCCCACACAGGGAGATGTTCACATCGCTCTGCCTTTGTTGTGCCTGTCCCTAGACCTACAACTAACAATAATCCCCACACAGGGAGATGTTCACATCGCTCTGCCTTTGTTGTGCCTGTCCCTAGACCTACAACTAACAATAATCCCCACACAGGGAGATGTTCACATCGCTCTGCCTTTGTTGTGCCTGTCCCTAGACCTACAACTAACAATAATCCCCACACAGGGAGATGTTCACATCGCTCTGCCTTTGTTGTGCCTGTCCCTAGACCTACAACTAACAATAATCCCCACACAGGGAGATGTTCACATCGCTCTGCCTTTGTTGTGCCTGTCCCTAGACCTACAACTAACAATAATCCCCACACAGGGAGATGTTCACATCGCCCTGCCTTTGTTGTGCCTGTCCCTAGACCTACAACTAACAATAATCCCCACACAGGGAGATGTTCACATCGCTCTGCCTTTGTTGTGCCTGTCCCTAGACCTACAACTAACAATAATCCCCACACAGGGAGATGTTCA
>CAXITT010000458.1:551484-598573 GCA_964033795.1 Lymnaea stagnalis | reverse complement strand
AATCCTTGTTGGCCGAGTCTTTTGTTGATTTGACTTCGATTTCCTCATAGCAAGAAAACGATGTGTTGAAGTCGCGGCTACACACTTTAGATCAGAAGCTTCCCCAGTTAACCTCATATCGTTTGGCAGGTGACCAAGACATATGAACATGTGTAAGGTCGATAGATCAATACGAAACAGATCTCCAGAGATTTAGATGGGGGGGGGGAGGTCTGATTATTACATGGGCCATAGGTCAGCGTGGTGGGGTTGAGATTATGGATTAATTTGGATAATCTGATGATATTTTTTACTATTTATACTTCAAATGAATTGGATTTGATCTATTACATCATTAAAAAGCAATGACAATGTTATATATAATAATGGGGTATTATTGTTAAGAATGTATAATATACTAATAAGTCTGTTAAATATTCATTAATAAATAGAGGGGGTGGTGAGCAATATTATTAAACTTGATATATTGATACAATATTTAGTTATGGACATTTTAAAAAAAAATTTAATATAAAAAAGCTTTAATTTAAAAGCTCAATATCTTAAAGATAGATAGGGGTGAAGATAGAGAGGGAAGAAGATAGAGAGGGGTGAAGATAGAGAGGGAAGAAGATAGAGAGGGAAGAAGATAGAGAGGGGTGAAGATAGAGAGGGAAGAAGATAGAGAGGGAAGAAGATAGAGAGGGGTGAAGATAGAGAAGGGTGAAGATAGATAAGGGTGAAGATAGATAAGGGTGAAGGTAGATAAGGGTGAAGATAGATCGGGGTGAAGATAGATCGGGGTGAAGATAGAGAGGGGTGGAGATAGAGAGGGGTGAAGATAGATGGGGGTGAAGATAGATGAGGGTGAAGATAGAGAAGGGTGAAGATAGATCGGGGTGAAGATAGATCGGGGTGAAGACAGATAGGGGATGGAAAGATCAACATCAAGAAACAAACTTAGGCGTCCACACATTATCTACGCTAACAATCTATACAAACAACAAACTATCTGCACAAAGTAAGATACAAACAATGAACACATACAACAGCTTCATGACTAACGTGCCATCAGACGAAAAATGCAATCAATAACTATTTTTTTTTTAAAAAAGGGGGGGGGGGGGGGGGCTGGAGACCCTTGGCATGCTTGCAAAACTCTGTGGGGTGGGGGGGGGGGGGGGGGGGGGTGGGTGGATGGGAAAAGATGCCTTGTTATGCCGGTGGTCTATGGAGAACGTCTGCTTGCCTCTGTCAAACTTCCGGTTAGTTTAGTGTATAGGATCGGTTGGGATGTCTAGTTTAGAAAACGAACGACGAAGCTAATTCATTGGAATATTGCTCTAGCAATGCAATTCCCTAACTAAAACGTGGCGGTCGGTCCATGACTCAACCATCAATACATCTGGCATCTCTCCTTTTTGAAATGATCCTATGATGAGCTGGACGTGTCTATAGCAGGTGGTTTACTTGGAAAACCTCACTCAACTGACGCATGTTTCAAAAGATGCTTTCATTGCAAATTGGCTGATGAGATAAGAGGTTCTGATGATTTTTTTTTTTTTTTGTCCACGCCACAAAGTGTTAAAATTTACTTGGGGTTGTAAGTATAAGTTTAAGTATAAGTATAAGTCCGCTTTGTGGGGGGGGGCTTGATTTCAAGCTTATAGATTGACTTTATTCCCCAAAAATCCTTGTTGGCCGAGTCTTTTGTTGATTTGACTTCGATTTCCTCATAGCAAGAAAACGATGTGTTGAAGTCGCGGCTACACACTTTAGATCAGAAGCTTCCCCAGTTAACCTCATATCGTTTGGCAGGTGACCAAGTCATATGAACATGTGTAAGATCGATAGATCAATACGAAACAGATCTCCAGAGATTTAGATGGGGGGGGGGGAGGTCTGATTATTACATGGGCCATAGGTCAGGGTGGTGGGGTTGAGTTTATGGATTAATTTGGATAATCTGATGATATTTTTTACTATTTATACTTCAAATGAATTGGATTTGATCTATTACATCATTAAAAAGCAATGACAATGTTATATATAATAATGGGGTATTATTGTTAAGAATGTATAATATACTAATAAGTCTGTTAAATATTCATTAATAAATAGAGGGGGTGGTGAGCAATATTATTAAACTTGATATATTGATACAATATTTAGTTATGGACATTTTAAAAAAAAATTTAATATAAAAAAGCTTTAATTTAAAAGCTCAATATCTTAAAGATAGATAGGGGTGAAGATAGAGAGGGAAGAAGATAGAGAGGGGTGAAGATAGAGAGGGAAGAAGATAGAGAGGGAAGAAGATAGAGAGGGGTGAAGATAGAGAGGGAAGAAGATAGAGAGGGAAGAAGATAGAGAGGGGTGAAGATAGAGAAGGGTGAAGATAGATAAGGGTGAAGATAGATAAGGGTGAAGGTAGATAAGGGTGAAGATAGATCGGGGTGAAGATAGATCGGGGTGAAGATAGAGAGGGGTGGAGATAGAGAGGGGTGAAGATAGATGGGGGTGAAGATAGATGAGGGTGAAGATAGAGAAGGGTGAAGATAGATCGGGGTGAAGATAGATCGGGGTGAAGACAGATAGGGGATGGAAAGATCAACATCAAGAAACAAACTTAGGCGTCCACACATTATCTACGCTAACAATCTATACAAACAACAAACTATCTGCACAAAGTAAGATACAAACAATGAACACATACAACAGCTTCATGACTAACGTGCCATCAGACGAAAAATGCAATCAATAACTATTTTTTTTTTAAAAAAGGGGGGGGGGGGTGGGGCTGGAGACGCTTGGCATGCTGTCAAAACTCTGTACTGTATAAATGGATGCAGCTAGCTACATCTTTCTGTCTATCCCATTAACTTGTTTCTCCTTCATTCCGTCCTTATTATTGATGGTGTAATGGATCCACACAGTGTTCCAACTGTTTCTTCTCCCCTTCTTATTCGTCTAGCCTACAAGTCATGGAGACGTTTTTTATCTTGTGTCTTTCCGTCTGGTTTTTTATATTTATATATTTTTTTAAACAAATTCCCTGAGCTAATTTTGTTCACTACTGGTAGAGTTTCCATGATATCTGACAGAAACCTCTTGTCCCTGTTGGAATATCGAGGGCGTTTGGGCTCTAGCTTAAGGTTGAATCATCCCAGTAGACAAAGCTCATTAAATGCTAGGATAGCTGATCGAATGATTCTAATAGCCTCTACCCCAAAACACGAAGAAGGGTTCAGTTAATAAAACAACAACAACAACTTGCACGATCTAATTGAAGAAAGTTGCTTTCATGTGATCCATCACTTCCAGTTGTTGGAGTCTGAGTTGTATCTAGCGTCAGTTAAGATCAGTCAATGTCTGTCTTCAAATGTTTTCTTTATCGATAAAAATCATGTGTGAAAGCACATTAAATCAGCTTTAATTAGTGCTGGTAACTGGCTACCCGTACAGAATGTCTTCCAAAAATACTTGCAACATCGAAGTTTGACCACATCGTGGCTTTACTCTTAGCTTTGCGAGTGGTAAGGAGTACTGCAAAGTGGAACGGTCAGTTGACGGTTATGGCAGACATGTAGCACTTTCACTTTGTGCTATGCAGCACTCTCAACGCGATTGGGGATACATTTAAACAACATCCAAACAAAAATTGTGTTACACGGGGAAGAAATATTTTAGCGCAAATAGAAATCTACAGGATTTTTCCTTCATTTTTGTTTTACTGCTAATGTTCTTTGACACTGACTACTCCCCCACTTAAGTTAATTCATGTATTTTCATTGTAATGTCAGCTAAACACAATTGAAACCTAGATTTTATCAATCAATAAAATATGGTCTGACACATTCAACGACAAGTTCCCCGCGAGCTGAGGCAATGGTAAAAGCTAACACATGAGCATAGAAGACTGAACGTCTCAGAAAGCTGTGGATGTCACACGGTGTACATTGAGATATAAATACACAGACAACGAAACAATTTCATATTGAACACTTTTAAGGCGAAGACAAAAAATCCAGGTGTATTCTCTATACCTGTGGAACCAAGCGAACTGCCGCCTACTGATGGTACCTTGGAGTGACGTGGCCCACAATTAACATGACCGTTCTGCGTGTGGGTGTCTCTGTGGATAGGGAAAAGAAAAAAAAAACATTAATTAATGAATGCAAAGGAAACGGTCGTTAGCAAAGCACGTAATGCTCATGTTTAAACAGTCGACATTCAAGTGTTGCTGGAATACGACATCAGAGTGTTGCTGGAATACCACATCAGAGTGTTGCTGGAATACGACATCAGAGTGTTGCTGGAATACGACATCAGAGTGTTGCTGGAATACGACATCAGAGTGTTGCTGGAATACGTTGGATGGAGTAGTGTGGTGGCTTCAAACTGTCTAGCCATTGTATCTCCTTGGAAACGTGTATAAGTCACCAGCGAGGAAACCTCTCATTACGACAAGACTACATGCTAATATTTACCTCTCACAAAACAACCGGATCTGATCTATTTCCTATAATGCCATTTTAAGTGTCAGATCAATTTTATATCCATAATATTTTTTTAAGGCCACGATTAAATGTTTTTTTTAAAACTAATTTAATGTAATATCTGCATGAAATTGACCAATCTCATGCCTTTGTCCCACGCCATTGGGCAGTCTTTCCCCAAACTGGGTCCAACGTCATATAAATTGAATAGGACGTTGGAGCAATATCAAGATCACTGAGGGGCATTTAGCCTCAAGGTAAGAAATGGAGTTACGAAATTAGTATTGAAACGACTGTTTTTCTTGGTCATACCAACACATTTCACTTATTGATCCAACAAAGTATAATTGTAAGACCCAAACAGGCCGCAGAGTTGAAATTCATCATTCAATTATCATAACTTATTTTTAGCCCTTTTAATAATAGGGGAGGCGAGTCACTCAACTTTAGTCGGGTGGGGTGTAAAGGTTGGGAAACTCTGGCCTGTGATAGAACAATACTTTCATCTGTTCAACGTACTGTAACCAATGGCATTTAATTTAACAAACTTTTTCCTCAACAAGTTGCATGTCCACAGATTTGTCATCCGCCCCCCCCCCCCCCACATACATCTTTTAAAACTATGAACGCCGAAAAAATTGACTACATGAGTGACATAGGGTTTGATCTACTTGACTAAATTACTGACATAGGATTTGATCTACTTGACTACATTAGTGACATAGGATTTGATCTACTTGACTACATGACTGACATAGGATTTGATCTACTTGACTACATGAGTGACATGGGATTTGATCTACTTGACTACATGAGTGACATAGGATTTGATCTACTTGACTACATGAGTGACATAGGATTTGATCTACTTGACTACATGAGTGACATAGGATTTGATCTACTTGACTACATGAGTGACATGGTATTTGATCTACTTGACTACATGAGTGACATAGGATTTGATCTACTTGACTACATGAGTGACATAGGATTTGATCCACTTGACTACATGAGTGACATAGGATTTGATCTACTTGACTACATGACTGACATAGGATTTGATCTACTTGACTACATGACTGACATAGGATTTGATCTACTTGTCTACATGACTGACATAGGATTTGATCTACTTGACTACATGAGTGACATGGGATTTGATCTACTTGACTACATGAGTGACATAGGATTTGATCTACTTGACTACATGAGTGACATAGGATTTGATCTACTTCACTACATGAGTGACATAGGATTTGATCTAACAGATATCAGAGCAAACTAAGCAAGAAGTGTGTGGGGGGTGGGTGAGTGGGTGTGTCCATTTATTAAACTACCGTTAATAAATATAAAATATAATTATCCCCCCACCCCCAAGCTCTATGTACACATAATTTAGCATGACTATAAATATCCGCGTGACGCGTTGCTCCCCCCCCACACTCCACCCACCCGACCCCCACACTAGTAATCTCTATTCCAAATGGACGGCAAAATTCATTAGCCATAATAAGCAGCATATTTATTTCATAAATACATTGTCGCTTTTGCTTTATACATGTTTATAAATTATTTTTGTTATAAAAAGGTAGTTAATAAAAAGACTTTGGTTTGCTTGAAACAGCTTCCTTGTGAAACAAATGGACCAATACTTTTTGTAGAGCACTTAGCTTGTTTTATTGAATAGCTATGTGCTCCCTTATGGCCATGACTCACCATCATTAGCATCTCATTAACATTGTTAACAATGATACAGTCATCGTCAAGCCTTCCAACCTTGTGATGGCTGAGGAAGAGATGAACTATTCCCATGGCGGTGGCCGATACAATAGCTCCCTATCTTTTCATTATTGACATATTATGTCATACCAAGCGCTCTTTCGGGTTTTAAGAGCCCGCAGCCCTCCTTGCCCCCCCCCCCACCACTCCCTACGTCCAAATACTTTTCCCCATCCTCCCACTACCAAGCATCCACCCTGTTTCTCACTAGAAGGATGTCTATCAAATAAATTGTTAGCTGGATGTAAATATTAGAGTATGTTGACTTGAAAGAGAGCGATCTAGAACATTTGCAAACCACAAAACTCCAAAGACATACTATTTTTTTTATTTGATGGGGAAAACATATCAATGGTCTATGATGATATGCAGTAGCCAATGTGTGGACAGTCTACTCATGTGAGAACAAGTCAGACTAGAGAGTGGACAGTCTACTCACATGAGAACAAGTCAGACTAGAGAGTGGACAGTCTACTCACGGTAGAACAAATCAGACTAGAGAGTGGACAGTCTACTCACGTGAGAACAAGTCAGACTAGAGAGTGGGCAATCTACTCACAGAAAAAGTCAGGCTAGAGAGTGGACAGTCTACTCAGATGAGAACAAGTCAGGCTAGAGAGTGGACAGTCTACTCACATGAGAACAAGTCAGACTAGAGAGTGGACAGTCTACTCACGGTAGAACAAATCAGACTAGAGAGTGGATAGTCTACTCACGTGAGAACAAGTCAGACTAAAGAGTGGGTAATCTACTCACAGAAAAAGTCAGACTAGAGAGTGGACAGTCTACTCACGTGAGAACATGTCAGTCTAGAGAGCTCAGTTAAAAGTTAAATCAACAGATAGTGAAAAACACTGCCGGATTCATCAGTCTACCAGATTCAAAGTACACAAACATTGAAAAAGCTTTGTGAAAAAGCCTACCACAAGACAACAATAAACACTGGGCCTCCAAGTCACATGTAAGATGGACTCAGGCCACTAATACAGCTAGAGCTTCAAGGCATTACGTCACGGCCAGAGTCAGGCAGATTTGTACAGTTCCACCTGTAAAGGTGCTGACATTTTGGATGCCCTCCCCGACAGCTGCGGCAAGTTACACCACAAGGCTGGCAGTTTACGTTTCATGTCTTTATATGCTGCACGGCACGGTGTGACGTCACTTGAGTTACATTGAGTGAACACCGCCATGGTACTGTATGACGTCACTTGAGTTACATTGAGTGAACAACGCCATGGTACTGTATGACGTCACTTTAGTTACATTGAGTGAACAACGCCATGGTACTGTATGACGTCACTTGAGTTACATTGAGTGAACAACGCCATGGTACTGTATGACGTCACTTGAGTTACATTGAGTGAACAACGCCATGGTACTGTATGACGTCACTTGAGTTACATTGAGTGAAGAACGCCATGGTACTGTATGACGTCACTTGAGTTACATTGAGTGAACAACGCCGAGGCACTGTGTGGCGTCACTTTAGTTACATTGAGTGAACAACGCCATGGTACTGTAGGACGTCACTTGAGTTACATTGAGTGAACAACGCCATGGTACTGTAGGACGTCACTTGAGTTACATTGAGTGAACAACGCCATGGTACTGTATGACGTCACTTGAGTTACATTGAGTGAACAACGACATGGTACTGTATGACGTCACTTGAGTTACATTGAGTGAACAACGCCGAGGCACTGTGTGGCGTCACTTTAGTTACATTGAGTGAACAACGCCATGGTACTGTAGGACGTCACTTGAGTTACATTGAGTGAACAACGCCATGGTACTGTAGGACGTCACTTGAGTTAAATTGAGTGAACAACGCCATGGTTCTGTATGACGTCACTTTAGTTACATTGAGTGAAGAACGCCATGGTACTGTATGACGTCACTTGAGTTACATTGAGTGAACAACGCCGAGGCACTGTGTGGCGTCACTTTAGTTACATTGAGTGAACAACGTCATGGTACTGTATGACGTCACTTGAGTTACATTGAGTGAACAACGCCATGGTACTGTAGGACGTCACTTTAGTTACATTGAGTGAACAACGCCATGGTACTGTAGGACGTCACTTTAGTTACATTGAGTGAACAACGCCATGGTACTGTAGGACGTCACTTTAGTTACATTGAGTGAACAACGCCATGGCACCAGGGAGGAGAATGCAACGTCCTGCATTAAAACATGAACTAGTGTAAGACCATGGCTTAACGTGACGTCACTACCACTGTGACCTGATTGATTGGACTCACTTATAGCGGTACACCGGGGTTACACTGAGTTGTGAAGCAACAAAATCAGACTCTCAACTTCCGGGTTATTGTTAGATGACGAGGTTTGGGACTTGAAGTTCTCCAAACAAATTTCGTTTCCCCTTGAAGACTTTTCATGACTTTCCACCAATCGTTGGGATAGCATTAATTATTTTAACATTATGTTAAATTGATTTTATGAATAAAATTGAAATTTATTTTTTAAAATGATCCCCCACAATTTATTTGATCACAATATCGCTACTAACCCATCACATGAATGTCATCACTCGAGAGACACAACACGACACTGTGCTGACTTTTGAAACTCATTTAATTAGGCTTTCCAAAAGTCTTGGGATGGCCTCCTGAACGCAGCCAACAACGACAGTGGTCACACGCACGACTTATGAGCACTGGACTTAACTGAACTATGAAAACAGCACTACACAATCTCCACCTTATTTTATTAGCACTGGACTTAACTATGAAAGCAGCACTACTCAATCTAGAAAACTCGATTCGTCCCCAGCTGCCAACATAAGACAAAATACATGTCAATAACTGGATTACTCCCCCCTGCCTACACACAACATCGAATCTCTGGTTCTCTCATCGGGAACAGGTCAGAACTCTTTTCCTCTGCGTTACTTTCATACACGTTTGTGGAGTCTACGAATCACGTCACGAATCACGTCACGCCAAACGTTTGTGGAGTCTACGAATCACGTCACGTCAACTGTTTGTGGAGTCTACGAATCATGTCACGTCAACTGTTTGTGGAGTCTACGAATCATGTCACGCCAACTGTTTGTGGAGTCTACGAATCGTGTCACGCCAAACGTTTGTGGAGTCTACGAATCACGTCACGTCAACTTTTGTGGAGTCTACGAATCATGTCACGTCAACTGTTTGTGGAGCTACGAATCATGTCACGTCAACTGTTTGTGGAGTCTACGAATCATGTTACGCCAACGTCTCTAGAACTCCATCTCTCAGTCCAGTAGTATTTAGAAACCATTTTAAAAATACTAATAACTTACCGCACTTCATATATATATATCTTTCTATTTATGTACCGGGTACTCCCGAATCCTTAACACCAGTCTCTGTTTCAATCAATTCCATTTAAATTTGGTTGGGGAAAGTTAGGATTGTTGGCTGAGTGACGTGTATAATTCCATCTAACTACCCTCACCAATCCAGCAATCCATCCTGGCAAGATGCCATGACTAAACATGGGGATATCAGCCCCACTACCTCATGCTGGGCCAGTCGCATTCTGATTGATTTGATGGAATCAGCTGATAGTCTAATGTTGGCATCCGCGGTGGTGCCATGGAGTGGGTGCCACAAAGTCATGTCCTCTGTTGCAGTCACTAATTAGCTTCATACATTGGTGTCATGGAGGCGCATGGTCAATGGGTGGGGGTGTCAACACGTGTTCAGAATAGGGGTGTCAACATCTGTACAGAATGGGGTTGTCAATATGTGTACAGAGTGAGTTTGTCAATACGTGTACAGAATGGGGTTGTCAACGTGTGTACAGAAAGGGGGATCTCAAAACGTGTACAGAATGGGGTTGTCAACACGTGTACACAAAATGGGTTATAAAAATGTATATCTCTGAGGGTGACATGCAAATTTTATTTTACAGTGCAGAAAAAAATTAAAACCCGTGGCCTTAGAACGCTGTCCTATTTGATGATGTGGACTTTTTTCAATTATCTCTTTATGTGCGAACAATGTACATGTTCAAGGCAATCAAAAAATAGTTCCATTTGTTTGGATCAATAAAAGAATCTTAACTTATCTTATTAGACATTAAATCGCCCATGTTTTTTGACTTGAATAAAATTGGTATCTATATGCTACATCCACGGTTCAAAAGTGAAACAACATTTTCCTGAAGAAAACCAGAATACGCCAATCTTACATCAGTAGAAACAATTGACTTGTGCCAGTACAATAGAAGTCAATATGCTTGATCTACTCATGGGATACTTTTGCAGGGAGCCGTTCAAACTGTGAAGATGGACATTTGAAGAACTTGATAGTGGCTGCGTAATCCACACACTTTACCGACAGTAGTCTCACCATTACTTAGTTCAACTGATGTAGTGCTATCAGTGAGAGTACTTCTTTCACTAAGTGAGGGAAACTGCCCCACTTAGACTGAAGCGTAATTTGGGTTTGCGATGAACAATGAAGTATAATAACATTGGTTCAGATCACGTTGGTTCAGATCACGTTGGTTCAGATCACGTTGGTGCACATCACGTTGGTTCACGTTGGAAAGTTACACCAAAGCATTTCATGTCAACATTTCAGATAGCAACAAAAAATGTTTTATTGAAAGACAAACAAGACTTAATGAAGCTATGAGAAAATAGTGTGTAAGGTAAACCTGGCGACATGTGTGGCGGGGCTAACATGTGTGGCGTGGCTAACATGTGTGGAGTGGCTAACATGTGTGGCGTGGCTAACATGTGTGGCGTGGCTAACATGTGTGGCGTGGCTAACATGTGTGGCGTGGCTAACATGTGTGGCGTGGCTAACGTGTGTGGCGTGGCTAACGTGTGTGGCGTGGCTAACATGATATCATTTCAAGTTGGATATCCCCACAGAGTTCTCTCGTTTTTTTATTTTGGGATTTTTTTTTTGTCAACTCCCGTAAGTCAATAGATTTGTAAGCGTTAGAGACCCGCACTTTTAAGGCTGGCTCACATGTGTGGCTACAGCTGGCTTGAAGATCAGAGCAGTTTTTAAAATACTTCAATCTTTGCAGAAAGAGCTTAAATTATAATCAACATTTTTTTCAACTGCTAGCCATCAGCTTCATAGAGTAATTGTACCAAAGTAGAAATGTGCTTTCTGTATCATTAAACTGATGCCTCAGTTGATCCCATGGTCTAATCAGATATTTGAATGGAGTAAAACAAGAAGAGCAGGCATGAGGTACGGTCACGTGTAGCCTGAGCAGGGCAGGATTGAGCTAACTAGAGGCACTGGGCGAATAAAACTGGCTCGTAATCACCCGAAACACCCCTCCCCCTCCTCTCATTAAAAGCTTCTCTATATTTGTTTTAAAGACCTTGCAATGACCTTCACAAAGTTGAACATGCGCCTCAATCACAGTGCCCATTTATAAATAGCTTTATTAACTTGACGAAAATCCCGTAAGACTTGCCCAAAAATGTATCACAAACAAAACACACAAGTCTTATATTTTCTGCTAAAGGTCTGGAAGTCTGGGATCACTATATTCTGATATTAATGGAGCAGGTGATAGCACACTTCAAGACATCAGAATATGAATGATTAAGTGCATCAATGACAGCAGTGTACTCAGAAATACAAAATAGCTCGTGTATCTCTTGCACGTGCATCCTGTAGAGTTTGTGTTAAACATTTACGTCATTTTGGATGAGGTTGCAACAATGATTTTAAAATCATCAAACCTTTCGAGAAGGATAAAAATGAAATGATAGTGTCCCTGTTAATAATACCAAAACCACTCCAACAATTCACAGCATGTCGGCCGATGTATCAAATGATCACAGCATGTCGGTCGATGCATCAAATGATCACAGCACGGGAAACATTGTGCTCATTTCCAGCATACCGTTGTAAGCAGAAATGTTGGCGGCATTTTGTTAGGATTTTCTCAGCAAATCTTAAGTCAATCCTTTAATATCCAGATCGCTCTTAGGAAATATTTACTAAAAATATCCCACGGGAGTTAGCAGGACTGATTTATTGTTTACTTATTCACAAAAATACTTTTAGAGGTCCTCGTTTTGTTATTGACATTAATTACAATTGAAAGAACTTTTTATCAAATAAAAAAAATCCACATGACGAATCCCTTTAAATATCCGAGGCCCTTCAGTTGCGGTGAGGGGTGGGTGTTGCAGGGCCTCGTAATAGCTCTGTAGATACCCCCCCCCCCCTATATTATGTTTAACGTAAATCCTTAAATTGTGATACATTTTTGTACTTGATTTTAATTTGCATATTTTTAAAGTAATACCTTTGTGCTAAGTTTTTTAACAAAAAAAAAAAATCCACATGACGAATCCCTTTAAATATCCGAGGCCCTTCAGTTGCGGTGAGGGGGGGGTGTTGCAGGGCCTCGTAATAGCTCTGTAGATACCCCCCCCCCCCCTATATTATGTTTAACGTAAATCCTTAAATTGTGATACATTTTAGTACATGATTTTAATTTGCATATTTGTAAAGTAATAACTTTGTGCTAAGTGCTGTAATCTAAAGTAATAACTTTGTGCTAAGTGCTGTAATCTAAAGTAATAACTTTGTGCTAAGTGGTGTAATCTAAAGTAATAACTTTGTGCTAAGTGCTGTAATCTAAAGTAATAACTTTGTGCTAAGTGCTGTAATCTAAAGTAATAACTTTGTGCTAAGTGCTGTAATCTGCATAATATGGCTGCTTTTGGGGCTTAAGCCTTCTTGGCCTATAGGGAAATCCGGCACTCATCATGAGGGTGGGGGAGAAATAGGAGCATGCGGTTGTTAAAATATAAAACTACATGCACCGAGCCGTCGTCCACAAAGAAGAAATAGTTCATGTAGAACACTGCCATCGCACTTTATTAGCTATCAATTCTGAACTCACATGACGTTTAAGTACACGGTCAAGAGTAAGGGAGGTCACACGACCGTAATATAAAATACATCTATAACTACGGGTGATATTTTGTAAGCTATGATTTCCATATGTTTTGGGTTTTTTTTTAAAGTTCGCCATACCATGTGCCTCACTGGAAGCCACTTTAAGGAAATGAGCTTCATTATTTATAACTACGCCAAAACGTGACCTTTCAACTCCAGCCGCTGCTTGAAAAGACGTGCGGAGAGCTGGCACATTCTTCTCCATTTATCAAGGCTTTACAAAGCTATATTTACACCCAGCTTAAATAGAGATTTGGGACCGTGTTAAACACGTGAAACCAGAATGCAATGATCCACGAGAACATGTTTTTCATACTGAGTTGCGTCACTTGTGTTTATGGATTGAGTTTTCCCCTCTGATGGCAGGTTACGCCCCAGTGGTTTCCTCTCTGTTGACAAAGACCGGCAGTTGGCAGTTGGACAAGATTTCTATCAAGAACTCTTCTTGGCTGCACATGGTGGCTTTAATGGGGCAGCAGATTAGAATACCAATGTCAAGGTCATCGTTACAAATATCTTTTTTTTTTTTTTTTTAAATTTTGCGTGGGGGAAAAATGGGTTAAAAACTGTTAAAACGACATTAAAGTAAATATATTTAACATCCACCCTTTCAGCCTGATAAGGTAAAGAAATCAATGATTCACAAAGTGTTAACATTGTTCCCATGTTATAGTTAGAGAAAGGCTTGAACTAGGTCAGTAGGAGAGATGACGTGTGAACTAGGTCAGTAGGAGAGATGACGTGTGGGCTAGGTCAAGAGGAGAGATGACGTGTGGGCTAGGTCAGTAGGAGAGATGAGGTGTGGGCTAGGTCAGTAGGAGAGATGACGTGTGGGCTAGGTCAGTAGGAGAGATAATAATAATAATAATAAAGTTCATTTCAAAAACACGCTTCATCCCCAAAGGCTCGAAGCGCGGTACAAAGTCAACAAAAAACAAATCTATAGTTTACCACATTTAAAACAAACGGAACACTACAAAAACTAATTACAAGCATACAATGTCAAAGTCTTTCTAGCCATGTCAACCCGGAGCAACACAGCCATTATGCATTAACTGGAAAATAAGGTTGACAATCATCCCAGAAGGGGTTTGCGAAACAGATGTGTCTTTAAATCGGTTTTAAAGGACTCCAGTGTCTGTTTGTTTCTGAGATCGACAGGAAGGGCGTTCCAAATTGTTGGACCAACAAATGCGAAAGTGCGCTTTCCGTAAGTCTCAAGAGATGACGTGTGAGCTAGGTCAGTAGGAGAGATGACGCTTGAACAAGGTCAGTAGGAGATATGACGTGTGAGCTAGGTCAGTAGGAGAGATGACGTGTGAACAAGGTCAGTAGGAGAGATGACGTGTGAACTAGGTCATTAGGAGAGATGACGTGTGAACTAGGTCAGTAGGAGAGATGACGTGTGAACTAGGTCAGTATGAGAGATGACGTGTGAACAAGGTCAGTAGGAGAGATGACGTGTGAACTAGGTCAGTAGGAGAGATGACGTGTGAACTAGGTCAGTAGGAGATATGACGTGTGAACTAGGTCAGTAGGACAGATGACGTGTGTGCTCAAACACTAGCCGTCGTCTGGTGCTCTGTTCCTTCCCAGATCACACAAACCGGAGAGATGTCTGGTGCCGTTTGATTTTCTTTATGGACTAATCGGTATGTATGGTCTCTGCAGTTAACATATCGGTTACATGGACTAATCGGTATGTATGGTCTCTGCAGTTAACATATCGGTTACCAGCTAAATTGTTTAGTCATATGTCCACTGCGACATCAACGCCTGGTCATCATCAATGTCATGAAGGGCACCCAGTCTTATGTCAAAGGTGGGGGGGGTGGGGGGCACAGCGCGACATCAACCCCAGGTCATGTCAGCAAGGACACCCAGTCTTATATCTACCACGACATCAACCCCAGATCATTTCATATAGGACACCCAGTCTTATGTCCACCGAGGCATCCACCCCAGGTCATGTCACCAAGGACACCCAGTCTTACGTCCACCGACCACCGAGGCATCCACCCCAGGTCATGTCACCAAGGACACCCAGTCTTACGTCCACCGACCACCGAGACATCAACCGTTCACTTTATTAACGTAGCTAAAATGTTATAGATAATGCATGCAATCTTCATAAGAAAGTCGAGGAGAAAGGGGGAAAAGGGGGGGGGTGGGGGGTGTCAGGCCCAAGAACCATCAGGCACACACAACTTTGTTTCCGCAACTGAAAAAAACAAAAAACAACTCAACTACCGAGTTCAAATAAGTGCACCTCACATGTTCAAGTGTTTAGGAGGAAGGGGTTGTGTACTCACTAGGAGGAATGAGTTGTGTACTCACTAGGAGGAATGGGTTGTGTACTCACATGGGGCCCACCCATACTCGAGAATCCGCCCTCCCCCACCCCTCCCCCACCCACACACACCCACCACCTCCCTGAAGGCAGGTATCTTCTTGCCGTGATCTCCAGCGCGATTACACCAGCGACATTCAGACGCCACCAGGCGCTCCTCATAATTCGTTACTTGCAGTGACACCAACACTATTACACAAGTCTTGATACACAAATCTCAGCCATGTACCACTGCGGCAAACTGGGGCTCTGTCAGTAAGTGGAGGGGGGAGAGGGGGTCATGTGGAGGGGGGAGAGGGGGTCATGGGGGGGGCGGTAGGTAGGGATCATCGGGGTAGGGCAACTTTTTTTATATAATAGGAATTCGTTTTACCGAAATATGTATTCAATGACGTCATTTCAAGTTACGGTTAAAAAAATCCCTAGAAATCACTGAATATGTGCCAGAGTCGGACACATGGAACAAACTTTTTTTGTAATCTTCAGAACCGGACCCCCCCCCCCACACCCCCTCTCCGTGGACACTCCCACTGCCCAACCTGTTTAATAGTACACGACACTGTTTAAGGTGACCTAGTTTCTAAATTACTTTTTAATGCATTGCTTGGGGGTCAGATTACGCTCAACTAATTTTTTTTCCTATCTTTACATTTTTTTTTTTTTTTTTTTTTAATTAAAAAAAAAAGTAGAAGAAAAAGGAAGAGCTGCGAATGAGGTTAATCTAATCTGGATTACTGTTGCAAAAATCTTTAATCCTTAAGCCAATCGTAACAAAATTTTCAAGGGAAGAAATAAGACATTAGAAAAGCTCATTTCTTTCATTTTTTTTTTTTTTTATAGATATAATTTTCGGGCAAATCTATTTTCAAATTTTAAGTTTTGAATTAATAAAATTTTCAAGGGAAGAAATAAGACATTAGAAAAGATCATTTCTTTTTTTTTTTTTTTTTTTTATAGATATAATTTTCGGGCAAATCTATTTTCAAATTTTAAGTTTTGAAATCCCGATTTTGTATAGAGCACAGGTTCAACACTTTGGTTTAGTCACGACTCCATTTGGGGTCACGAAACTTGGGTTGGGAACCAGGTGTATATAGAAAGCTCAAAAAGGATATCTGGGGAAACCATAGTCAAAAAGTGCATAGCCTCTCGTTTGAGCACCCCTGGACTATAGACTCGAATCTTTATTTCCTTGTGTTTACAAACATGTGCACTGAATTACCATTACACGGCCTTCTTCACCCCCCCCCCCCCCCGGGCCATGTCCTGTTTCTATCTATAGACTCTGACGGAAAGGACGAGTGAGGCTTTCTGACGCATGGCGCGGCAAAAGACAAAACGGAACGATCAGAATCACCACAGACTGCTACTATGGGTGTGGTGATGTAGAGGTGACCTGACATTTTAACTATGGGTGTGGTGATGTAGAGGTGACCTGACATTTTAACTATGGGTGTGGTGATGTAGAGGTGACCTGACGTTTTAACTATGGGTGTGGTGATGTAGAGGTGACCTGACATTTTAAACAGATCTTTTTACGATCAGGGTCTTTCTTGTGAACTATTTCTCAACTGTCCTCAAACTCCATTGAAATACAATCTCATCCGATGTACAGCTAAAAGAAGCAATTGTATAAACATGTACGCTTTTCATTATTCGGTGTGAGTACACACAGCTGGTACACATTTGTATTGCTGTCTGCTAATACTAAAGTAATACTAATGTGATACAATGGACACACTGCCACCAAAACGTTAAGAACACAAGTGACAGTGTCAGACTGGGGAGATGACAGTGTCAGACTGGGGAATTCAGAATACCAAAAGAGAACCGTTTAGGGCAGGGGTCGGGAACCTATGGCTCGCGAGCCAGAGGTGGCTCTATTGATGGCTGCATCTGGCTCGTAGACAAATGCTCGATTATACAAAAAAGTCTCATTAATGGTAAGAAATACTCATTATTGATTAGCAACAGCATAACAATGTTATTAAAAAGAATTCAGAGACATCATTATTGCATTTTTAGTGTTGAAATTACACAAAATGCACACATTTACTTGAATTTTTAGTTTTAAACATAATTTATGGCTCTCACAGAATTACTTTTCAAAATATGTGGTGTCCATGGCTCTCTCAGACAAAAAGGTTGCCGACCCCTGGTTTAGGGCTAGGAGCCGATACCTTGGGCAGGTTCACAAAATTAACCATGTCAATTGGAAACAGTTTTTTAGTCCCAAGTAAATGGTTTCATATTCCGTAATGAACCACCCAGAACAAGTCACATCATAATCCATAATGAACCATCCTGGACGAGTCAGAGCAGTTTTGTTGCACAAAGACGACGACGGATGTACTCACCTTTGCAACAGCAGAGTTAGCGTTCCAGTAGTGGCGTTCTTGATGAGGGCCTGCACCTCGCTGTGGTTTAATCCATTGATTGGCTGACCATTGATGGCCACTATTGAGTCATCCACCTGGAGACCTTCATAGAACGCCTTACTATTGGGGTTGATCTGAAAATAGGATTGTAACAGACATGTCGTTATGGCGTGGGTGGTAGTGGGTGGATTGTATGGCGTGGATTGTATTGATTGGATTGTATTGGGTGGATTGTATTGATTGGATTGTATTGGGTGGATTGTATTGATTGGATTGTATTGGGTGGAATGTATTGATTGGATTGTATTGGGTGGAATGTATTGATTGGATTGTATTGGGTGGATTGTATTGATTGGATTGTATTGGGTGGAATGTATTGATTGGATTGTATTGGGTGGATTGTATTGATTGGATTGTATTGGGTGGAATGTATTGCGTGAATTGTATTGGGTGGAATGTATTGATTGGATTGTATTGATTGGATTGTATTGGGTGGAATGTATTGATTGGATTGTATTGGGTGGAATGTATTGATTGGATTGTATTGGGTGGATTGTATTGATTGGATTGTATTGGGTGGAATGTATTGCGTGAATTGTATTGGGTGGAATGTATTGATTGGATTGTATTGGGTGGAATGTATTGATTGGATTGTATTGGGTGGAATGTATTGATTGGATTGTATTGGGTGGAATGTATTGATTGGATTGTATTGGGTGGAATGTATTGATTGGATTGTATTGGGTGGAATGTATTGATTGGATTGTATTGGGTGGAATTTTCAACGAATTCCATTGTCAGATATCAAATTCCATGACAAAAATTCTACAACAGCTTGTCTTTAAATTCGGCTGTCAAGCCGCAATTTACAATAACTTTCTGTACGTTACATACACCTGTGTACAATGTAGCACCTGTGTACAATGTAGCACCTGTGTACAATGTAGCACTTGTGTACAATGTAGCACCTGTGTACAATGTAGCTTGGGAGTTGACGGTTCTCTGATGGGCTTTAAATGAAATGTACAAACTAATCCACAAGTCACGTGTAAACCTCAGGTTATGAGTTAATAAACACAAAGGGGGGGGGGGGGTAAGTCACACGCACAATGCTACCCCCTTAAAAGGAAGAAGAACAATCAGAGGAGAATATTTTATGAACGATTGGTCTTGTGTCTATTTGTTTTAATTCTTAAAAAACCTGTGTCCATTCCAGTTTATGGCACGCACTTTTTTCAAAGAAAATTTATCCAAGCTTGTCAGGTAAATCGTCTTAAGTTCCTGCTAAAGTAACATCACATTCGATGTACAACTCAAAGACTAAATTTTGACACACTAAAAATAATGTGTGTTTGTGTGTGATCCTCATCGTTTGGATTAAGTGGGGTGAAATATTATGTATTTATTGTTTATAGGTAAACAGGTCATGATGTCAATAGGTAAACAATATACAGGCCATGATGTCAACAGGTAAACAATATACAGGCCATGATGTTAATAGGTAAACAATATACAGGCCGTGATGTTAATAGGTAAACAATATACAGGCCATGATGTCAATAGGTAAACAATATACAGGCCGTGATGTCAATAGGTAAACAATATACAGGCCGTGATGTCAATAGGTAAACAATATACAGGCCATGATGTCAATAGGTAAACAATATACAGGCCGTGATGTCTATAGGTAAATAATATACAGGCCGTGATGTCTATAGGTAAACAATATACAGGCCGTGATGTCAATGCAATGAAAGGTGCACCACAAACTCAATGTTTATAGGTCATGTATACAGGCCGTGACGTCAATGCAATGAAAGCTGCACCACAAACTCAATGGTAATAAAATTCCAATAAATTTTATCATAAAACCATTATATAATGGATTGTAGAAAGCGCTTAAAACATGTTTCGTAGCGTAGACGTATTTGATCCGTTTTAATACCGGCAACCAGTGGTGTGTTGCACGTGCTAGCTTTCCTTACACACTGAACACACATGGCAACCGGTGGTGTATTGCACGTGCTAGCTTTCCATACACACTGAACACACATGGCAACCGGTGCTGTGTTGCACGAGCTAGCTTTCCTTACACACTGAACACACATGGCAACCGGTGGTGTGTTGCATGTGCTAGCTTTCCTTACACACCAAACACACATGGCAACCGGTGCTGTGTTGCACGTGCTTGCTTTCCTTACACCCTGAACACACATGGCAACCGGTGGTGTGTTGCATGTGCTAGCTTTCCTTACACACTGAACACATATACCTAAACTTTGGTTCTCTTTGCCAAGTCAATCACACCATCACAAATAATATGTGCAAGCCAGGTTTAAGAGGACTCAGCTTACGGCAACGTGGTACAGTGGAGGTACAGCAACCTGGACAGTGCTGGTATTGTAGCATGGATAGTTGAGCTACAGTAACATGTACAGTCCAGATGCTGTAAATAGATTTTAAAACAGTTTCCTGAATTTTTTTTTAAAATTACCGCAGAATGTTTCTCTTCAAAATATTGCATCGCTTGCATAACTCCGTGTCAGATACTATATGTAACCTCTCCCTTTCAACACATATGAACACTGTTCCATATGTACCTTAAGCCAACAAACCATGATAACTGTGGTCAATATCGCCGACAAAAAGAGTTGCCAATGTTGAACATTGTAGAGCACAATGGCACACAATCACCAGGAAATAGATACATTCCAATCTAAGTACTAATAGTTTAGTCCAAGGAAAGCACACATGACATTCTCTGACACATGACATTCTCTGACGCATGACATTCTCTGACACATGACATTCTCTGAAAAGGTTCTCGCACCGTCATTACTTCACCTCGTTATGGACCAGGTCAGATTTGTATTGACAATTCACTATGACGCACATTGATGTTCTACAATAACTAGGTAGTGGCTGTCTGGTTGACTGGTGTTAAACATCAAATTGTGATTTATCTTATGGATCATCTGGTGATTATCTGGCTTACTGATTCATTCTCTAGTATCCACTTGTTAGATGGCTTACTGATTCATTCTCTAGTATCCACTTGTTAGATGGCTTACTGATTCATTCTCTAGTATCCACTTGTTAGATGGCTTACTGATTCATTCTCTAGTATCCACTTGTTATTTATCGGGGCTTTCCAGAGCTACAAATTATGGTACCAGACTGTTCAAAATGGTTCACCTGAGTCCGTTTGATCATTGGTCAGATATCAGGACTGGGATTTTTTACGTGTAGAAAAATATGGGGAAAGAAAAACTGACGTCACTATACAACACATTTTGTGAACTGAGAGATGAAATATTTTTAGTTCGACGTCATGTAAGACGATAAGATGATAAGATGATACGTCAGCTACATTAAAACAACAACTACAACACTACTAAAACGCAATCAAAGTTATTCAAAGGAAAGAAGAGGTTTAGACGTCACTACACAAGATTATACTCATCTCAACTAGCAGGCCAGAGAGGCAGCACGATGAGCAGGAACAACTGGCATCTCAACTACACAGGCCAGAGAGGCAGCACCATGAGCAGGAACAACTCACATCTCAACTACACAGGCCAGAGAAGCAGCACTATGAGCAGGAACAACTCACATCTCAACTACACAGGCCAGAGAAGCAGCACCATGAGCAGGAACAACTCACATCTCAACTACACAGGCCAGAGAAGCAGCACCATGAGCAGGAACAACTCACATCTCAACTACACAGGCCAGAGAAGCAGCACCATGAGCAGGGACAACTCACATCTCAACTACACAGGCCAGAGAGGCAGCACCATGAGCAGGGACAACTCACATCTCAACTACACAGGCCAGAGAAGCAGCACCATGAGCAGGGACAACTCACATCTCAACTACACAGGCCAGAGAAGCAGCACCATGAGCAGGAACAACTCACATCTCAACTACACAGGCCAGAGAAGCAGCACCATGAGCAGGGACAACTCACATCTCAACTACACAGGCCAGAGAGGCAGCACCATGAGCAGGGACAACTCACATCTCAACTACACAGGCCAGAGAAGCAGCACCATGAGCAGGGACAACTCACATCTCAACTACACAGGCCAGAGAAGCAGCACCATGAGCAGGAACAACTCACATCTCAACTACACAGGCCAGAGAAGCAGCACCATGAGCAGGGACAACTCACATCTCAACTACACAGGCCAGAGAAGCAGCACCATGAGTAGGGACAACTCACATCCCAACTACACAGGCCAGAGAAGCAGCACCATGAGCAGGGACAACTCACATCTCAACTACACAGGCCAGAGAAGCAGCACCATGAGCAGGGACAACTCACATCTCAACTACACGGGCCAGAGAAGCAGCACCATGAGCAGGGACAACTCACATCTCAACTACACAGGCCAGAGAAGCAGCACCATGAGCAGGGACAACTCACATCTCAAATACACGGGCCAGAGAAGCAGCACCATGAGCAGGGACAACTCACATCTCAACTACACGGGCCAGAGAAGCAGCACCATGAGCAGGGACAACTCACATCTCAACTACACGGGCATTAAACAGGTGTAAACGAATGAGTTTACTGAAGAAGAACCAATGGAGGGAGGGAGGGGGTGGAGGAAATATCTTGAGCTACAGGCCGTTTTTTTTCTTTATATGGAAGGGCGGCACTTTCGACCAAATGCGGAGGGGGGTATTATTTTGGAAGAGGGCGACAAAAGGCTTGGGCGGCACTAACCCTAGGTATGCCACCAGAATGTGTGTGTGTGTCTCTCTTTGTCAGTGTATGTAAAAAAAAGGAGGGCGTTATGGGTTTATAGTGACGTCAATTCAGTCTTGACTAACTTTCAAAGTACGCCAGTCATAGGGGGGGGGGGGGACATCATCCAGAGCCACAGTGTAAAAATCCCAATAGGAAATGTTCAAGTCATTGTGGTGGAGAACATCTGTACAACTTTGTGGAGAACATCGTACAACTTTGTGGAAAACATCGTACAACTTTGTGGAGAACATCGTACAACTTTGTGGAGAACAACTGTACAAGTTTGTGGGGAACATATGGACAACTTTGTGGTGAACACCTGTACAAGTTTGTGGAGAACATCTGTACAAGTTTGTGGAGAACATCTGTACATGTTTGTAAAACGTGTCTTAATGGTTGAACTTGTCTTTGTCTTGTATGTGCTCACTGTATGAGTCTGTAATGTACGAGTCGCTCCATTGATACATCTGAACGTGGCTGGCTGGCAAATACCGGGACGATGACCCCTACCATCTGACATCAGATTTCATAGGAACACATTCAATGAGCACTGGGCTACAAATCACCCAATCGTTCTGATAGGCCGTATCAATGATCGACACGGTCTCACCAAGGGGGAAACTGAGCGGAGCGGANGGATTGAGAAATTGGTGGTAAATGGAGGGGTGGGGGGCGTGGAGCGAGAGGGGGCGTGTTCCGATGGGCTCGGGTGAATGGGTTCAAGGTTGAATTCCTCTTGGAAAGCTGTTGTAACCCGGTTGGTGTATAGGGATATGGGACAGGAAATAAAAAAAGGTGTGTGTGTGGGGGGGGGGGTGTAAACCGGTTGATTAATCTCATTGAAATGGTGGGTGTTAGTCCGACATGCGTGTGTATTGATGAACATTAGAGTGATGGTAGATGAAATTAAGATTGATGGTAGATGAAAATAAGAGTGACGGTAGATGAAAATAAGATTGATGGTAGATGAAAATAAGATTGATGTTAGATGAAAATAAGATTGATGGTAGATGAAAATAAGAGTGGCGGTAGATGAAAATAAGACTGATGGTAGATGAAAATAAGAGTGAGGGTAGATGAAAATAAGACTGATGGCAGTGCTAATGTTTAGATATTATACGTCACCCATCGATACTGTCACGAGGTAGAAGCTGCTCACATATCAATGTTAACATACGAATTGCCACGGGGGATTAACAAAAACTCTGAATTGGAATTGGAATTGAAATGTCGGTTACATTATTCAAGTTGTTAAACGACGTCTCGTCATCAAAGCACGACTCACTACTCACGACTCACTACTCACACAACGGGTTGAATTCACCGATATCCACTTGTATTTTACTGTGAGCACAAATTAAGAATACAATAATCCACTGTAACCCAACACACACGGCATTCAATCCAGAGCACTGTCACAAATCCAACATGTCGGCACATATACTCCACAATCCACGATCTACGGCCAATCTATTTAAAAAAGGGTGTGTGTGTGTCTGTTATATGTGTTTGCGGACATGCAACTGTGAATCATACATGCAGGAACGTTTCACGGAAACCTGTTTGCCAGGTGCGTGTACGGCACAGGACAAGCCACCTATCAGGAACACGGGTTTATTCTCTATCTGTCCACGTCAGGAAATCCTTGCCAAGAGATGTGTCAAATAGTTGTGACGAAATCAAGGCTGGTGTTGGCCTACCGTAACGGTGGAATTTATGGGACGCCCCCCCCCCCACCCTTCCCCCTTTTCCCCTCACTTTTCAGGAGTGTTGATTTGTAAAGAGAACTAGAAATAGAACTCCCAGTNGAAAATAAGATTGATGGTAGATGAAAATAAGATTGATGTTAGATGAAAATAAGATTGATGGTAGATGAAAATAAGAGTGGCGGTAGATGAAAATAAGACTGATGGTAGATGAAAATAAGAGTGAGGGTAGATGAAAATAAGACTGATGGCAGTGCTAATGTTTAGATATTATACGTCACCCATCGATACTGTCACGAGGTAGAAGCTGCTCACATATCAATGTTAACATACGAATTGCCACGGGGGATTAACAAAAACTCTGAATTGGAATTGGAATTGAAATGTCGGTTACATTATTCAAGTTGTTAAACGACGTCTCGTCATCAAAGCACGACTCACTACTCACGACTCACTACTCACACAACGGGTTGAATTCACCGATATCCACTTGTATTTTACTGTGAGCACAAATTAAGAATACAATAATCCACTGTAACCCAACACACACGGCATTCAATCCAGAGCACTGTCACAAATCCAACATGTCGGCACATATACTCCACAATCCACGATCTACGGCCAATCTATTTAAAAAAGGGTGTGTGTGTGTCTGTTATATGTGTTTGCGGACATGCAACTGTGAATCATACATGCAGGAACGTTTCACGGAAACCTGTTTGCCAGGTGCGTGTACGGCACAGGACAAGCCACCTATCAGGAACACGGGTTTATTCTCTATCTGTCCACGTCAGGAAATCCTTGCCAAGAGATGTGTCAAATAGTTGTGACGAAATCAAGGCTGGTGTTGGCCTACCGTAACGGTGGAATTTATGGGACGCCCCCCCCCCCCACCCTTCCCCCTTTTCCCCTCACTTTTCAGGAGTGTTGATTTGTAAAGAGAACTAGAAATAGAACTCCCAGTATCGTATGGGTATAGAGTACAGTATCGTATGGGTATAGAGTACAGTATCGCATGGGCATGGAGTGCAGTGGTTCACAACGTTGAGCCAGCGAGTACAAGACCGCTGAGTTAGCGAGTCCAGGTCAGTGGCTAGCTCTTCGGTTGACAATGTGCAGACTGCCGTGAGAAAGTGTGGCCACGCATTACTTACTGACAGACTTTTGTCTTGCTTGCAATCATGCGCAATGCGAACGATGTCTTTCGATCAAATGGCAGACATGACATCCACCTCCACTCCAAACATAGTTGTGTTTTGTCAATCCGAATAATTGCCACTATCGTGAGCCAGATGGATCAATACATTGATCGTGAGCCAGAGGGATCAATACATTGATCGTGAGCCAGAGGGATCAATACATTGATCGTGAGCCAGAGGGATCAATACATTGATCGTGAGCCAGAGGGATCAATACATTGATCGTGAGCCAGAGGGATCAATACATTGATCGTGAGCCAGAATGATCAATACATTGATCGTGAGCCAGAATGATCAATACATTGATCGTGAGCCAGAATGATCAATACATTGATCGTGAGCCAGAGGGATCAATACATTGATCGTGAGCCAGAGGGATCAATACATTGATCGTGAGCCAGAAGGATCAATACATTGATCGTGAGCCAGAAGGATCAATACATTGATCGTGAGCCAGAGGGATCAATACATTGATCGTGAGCCAAAAGGATCAATACATTGATCGTGAGCCAGATGGATCAATACATTGATCGTGAGCCAGAGGGATCAATACATTGATCGTGAGCCAGAAGGATCAATACATTGATCGTGAGCCAGATGGATCAATACATTGATCGTGAGCCAGAGGGATCAATACATTGATCGTGAGCCAGAGGGATCAATACATTGATCGTGAGCCAAAAGGATCAATACATTGATCGTGAGCCAGATGGATCAATACATTGATCGTGAGCCAGAGGGATCAATACATTGATCGTGAGCCAGAGGGATCAATACATTGATCGTGAGCCAAAAGGATCAATACATTGATCGTGAGCCAAAAGGATCAATACATTTATCGTGAGCCAGATGGATCAATGCATTGATCGTGAGCCAGAAGGATCAATACATTGATCGTGAGCCAGAATGATCAATACATTGATCGTGAGCCAGAATGATCAATACTTTGATCGTGAGCCAGAATGATCAATACTTTGATCGTGAGCCAGAATGATCAATACATTGATCATGAGCCCGAAAAGTATAGAAGAAGAAGAAGTTAGGGACCAGATGAATAGCATTGTAATGAAAGCTGTGTTTCATTATAAATCTATTTGCAAGCAAACTTAGAGTTAAAAGATTGTCCAATCATTAGTAACACACTAGTGTGCACTTTCCTACAAACCCAGTACTCGGTTGTTGTGTTGGTGTAGTTTATGGTGATTTACATGAGCCCAAACGTCATCAACATCATCATCATCCTTTCTCTATGACGGCGAGCCTGCAGTCAGCTGATGATCATAGAGAACGATTGATTCAATCGATAGGTTGACAGTTTTCTGGACTGCTACAAACGTTCAAATGACAGAATGCTAACCGAGAGACCTCGTGGGACCCCGATTGAAAAGACTTCATCATTCAAAGAACAACAACCCGTCCCGTGCCAACTGGAAATGTCAACTCCGTGAAATATGATTTTTTTTTACAAATAGGTCATTTAAATGACATGGGGTTTAAGGTCGCTAAGCATTTTTGACTCCTGGCTCTATTTCAATGTTTACAAACGGACACTGGTAGATTAATAAAAAAGGGCGAGGGGGGTGGGGGAGAGAAGGACATGAACACGTTGTAAACTGATCCAAAAATGATATGAAAAAAATACCATTCAATTACATTTGATGACGCAAACATTGATTCTTCCTTACTGTTAGTAAATATGCCAATATTTTAATGTTAATTTGTTTTGTTCTATAGACACATGACTCTCCAATATGTAACCTAATATAAGTAGATATTTCAAGTCAAAGATCATCCCCCCCTGTCCAACCTCACCTACATCTTTTCCATTCATTGGATCGTTGGACATGAAGCCCATCCCTAGGGATGCACGCCACCTGGCGGCTGCATATCAGTGCGGTATGAGGTCACGGTTGGGGTGAGGGGGATTTTCAAACATGTTTTTAGTTTGGCTGTCTCTCCCGCGCGACAGCAAACTAGTTTCACGGGTATCGTTCCATTACCGGGATGAATCAGCTGCTCAGAGTGTCCAGTCGCCACCAAACTACGAGACGGGCCTGACACATGCCAGGCACAATCACCTGACACATGCACTGTCAACAACGAAACCGAGGAACTCTAATCCTCCGTCAGACCGTGACGTCACGACCATTGTAACGTCCCCGAGATTGGTAGCTCTAGCATTGAGCCCAGATGTCGGTGGCCCCCACCCCACCCCCCAAATGCGCCGGGAACACCGACCAATGAAATGAGGATTCTGAGATGAGGGATTACCAGAAGACATAACAAAAAAATTCTTTGTTGTCATTTCATTCATTGGAGTTATTTATTAAACGGAAACAATCCAGAAATTGGATATTTTCAGTTTTTGTCTGAATGAACATGTACACTGGCCATTTGGTGCAATTGAACAACCAAAAAAATAATTCATTTTACTTAGATCATGGTATCAATAAATATTGCTGCCTTTTTTGTGTAATTGAACTGTTATAGAGCTTTTGTCCACCACCCCCCCCCCAAACCCAATCCCCCGACATCTGGTATATTAATGCAATGTAACATGTAATCACAANACTGGCCATTTGGTGCAATTGAACAACCAAAAAAATAATTCATTTTACTTAGATCATGGTATCAATAAATATTGCTGCCTTTTTTGTGTAATTGAACTGTTATAGAGCTTTTGTCCACCACCCCCCCCCCCAAACCCAATCCCCCGACATCTGGTATATTAATGCAATGTAACATGTAATCACAAAGATTATGGGAAGTAATTTTGAAATCAAAAAAGAAATGCTAGTTAACATAGCCCAAGAATGAACATTTCATCGCAGTGCTGGGACGTCCATCTCAACCCAGGTCTTGTGGTGTACAATGAGATATAACATGTTACAAATCCATGCCCAGTGCAAATGTTTACATATATCCATATATAAATATAACTCCACAAGATATCCATCAATATAAATGTGCAGAAAATACACATGGATGACTATAGAATATATCCACCACTATGACAACAATATCGCATATTTACCACTATAACTGCATAGAACATGGAACCATTCAACAGATATTTACCGATATAACTGTATTGAAAACTCCACCAGTGACCCGATCAACAACCAAGAGCTTTAAACCCGGTGCACACACAAATTTGTAATCTGTAGACAGGATTAAACAGAAATCGATTCAGCAATCGATAGAGCACTGTTGTTTTGGTACGCAATCTCTGCTGGCAGTGTGGTTGGGGAGGGGGGGGGGACTATTGGAGGTATACGACTTTGATTAGAGTGTATCCGAATGATAACACACGCCACACTACAATGTAAACATTCAACTCATCTGAAATAGCTTGAATAGCAGGAATAGTTTTGGTAGCTCGTCAAAAGTTGGTTTCTTTATTTTGTTTTAGATCGTAAGGTTGTAGTGGTGAGTTCAGTGACAGTGGCACTGACCATTAGTGACCTAAATAGCCATTGACCTTGTTTGAAGTGACGTCAAAAGAACCAAATGACCATCAGCTGTCTGGTGTGAACATAACGCATCGCCAGGTCGACCCGTGCAACGACATTTCAAATGCCAAACATTTCCCTGGCCCTTTTTTTGCTTTTGTTATTTTGCACCAACTATTTGTTAGCATCAAGTGTTCCACCATTCTGACAGGTTCACATGACACTCATTGTGATGTCAAGCTTTCCAAACGGCATCTCTAGTCATAGACCTCTCAATAAGCATCCGTTGGAACGAATACTTGACTTCCTGCCAGGTTATAACGTAAACAAGACAAGAGATTATAACCTAAACAAAACAAGAGATTATAACCTAAACAAAACAAGAGATTATAACCTAAACAAAACAAGAGATTATTACCTAAACAAAACAAGAGATTATAACCTAAACAAAACAAGAGATTTTAACCTAAACAAAACAAGAGATTATTACCTAAACAAAACAAGAGATTATTACCTAAACAAAACAAGAGATTATTACCTAAACAAAACAAGAGATTATAACCTAAACAAAACAAGAGATTATAACCTAAACAAAACAAGAGATTATAACCTAAACAAAACAAGAGATTATAACCTAAACAAAACAAGAGATTATAACCTAAACAAAACAAGAGATTATAACCTAAACAAAACAAGAGATTATAACCTAAACAAAACAAGAGATTATAACCTAAACAAAACAAGAGATTATAACCTAAACAAAACAAGAGATTATAACCTAAACAAAACAAGAGATTATAACCTAAACAAAACAAGAGATTATAACCTAAACAAAACAAGAGATTATTACCTAAACAAAACAAGAGATTATTACCTAAACAAAACAAGAGATTATATGGATTTGTTTTGTTCTCTAATATACCTAAACAAAACAAGAGATTATAACCTAAACAAAACAAGAGATTATAACCTAAACAAAACAAGAGATTATAACCTAAACAAAACAAGAGATTATTACCTAAACAAAACAAGAGATTATAACCTAAACAAAACAAGAGATTATAACCTAAACAAAACAAGAGATTATTACCTAAACAAAACAAGAGATTATTACCTAAACAAAACAAGAGATTATAACCTAAACAAAACAAGAGATTATAACCTAAACAAAACAAGAGATTATTACCAAAACAAAACAAGAGATTATAACCTAAACAAAACAAGAGATTTTAACCTAAACAAAACAAGAGATTATTACCTAAACAAAACAAGAGATTATTACCGAAACAAAACAAGAGATTATTACCTAAACAAAACAAGAGATTATTACCTAAACAAAACAAGAGATTATAACCTTAACAAAACAAGAGATTATAACCTTAACAAAACAAGAGATTATAACCTAAACAAAACAAGAGATTATTACCTAAACAAAACAAGAGATTATAACCTAAACAAAACAAGAGATTTTAACCTAAACAAAACAAGAGATTATTACCTAAACAAAACAAGAGATTATTACCTAAACAAAACAAGAGATTATTACCTAAACAAAACAAGAGATTATAACCTAAACAAAACAAGAGATTATTACCTAAACAAAACAAGAGATTTTAACCTAAACAAAACAAGAGATTATTACCTAAACAAAACAAGAGATTATTACCGAAACAAAACAAGAGATTATTACCTAAACAAAACAAGAGATTATTACCTAAACAAAACAAGAGATTATAACCTTAACAAAACAAGAGATTATAACCTTAACAAAACAAGAGATTATAACCTAAACAAAACAAGAGATTATTACCTAAACAAAACAAGAGATTATAACTTTAACAAAACAAGAGATTATAACCTAAACAAAACAAGAGATTATAACCTAAACAAAACAAGAGATTATTACCTAAACAAAACAAGAGATTATAACCTAAACAAAACAAGAGATTATTACCTAAACAAAACAAGAGATTATAACTTTAACAAAACAAGAGATTATAACCTAAACAAAACAAGAGATTATAACCTTAACAAAACAAGAGATTATTACCTAAACAAAACAAGAGATTATTACCTAAACAAAACAAGAGATTATAAATTATAACTTTAACAAAACAAGAGATTATTACCTAAACAAAACAAGAGATTATAACCTTAACAAAACAAGAGATTATTACCTAAACAAAACAAGAGATTATAACTTTAACAAAACAAGAGATTATTACCTAAACAAAACAAGAGATTATAACCTTAACAAAACAAGAGATTATAACATAAACAAAACAAGAGATTATAACGTAAGCAAAGCAAAGCATCACCGACCTGATAACAAAACTTCAAGCACCGATAGTCGAAATCCTTTCCCCTAATACCATTATGTATCCACTCCTAACTCGAAAGAGCCTAGTCAACCAATCGAGCCTCCGCTAAAATGGGTCCTCGTTCTGTAGCACCTTATCTTCCCTTGATTAGTGAGTGTCAAGAGTCCTGCCAAAGAGCACAGCTGATGCTGTGCCGAGCACAGCTGATGCTGTCACCACCCATCAACCCAAACCAACAAAAACAAGTCAACTAAATAGCCTTGACGCCACCCGGCCCCCGTTAGGAATTTGGCAGAGGCTTCCGGGTCTCCATGATGAGCTCACCGAGACAAGTGTCTGATCCCATCGAAGCTTCTCTGGAGCCAGGGGCAATATCATAATCCTGGAATTCATTTAATGAGTTGTGCGCGCGCTCTATAAACGCTACGCGGTCCAACAAGTGGTGTGGTAGAATATCGGCGTGGCGTGGCTGCAACTGACCAGAGCTGCACGCAGCTACACAATGGGACACATACTTCGTTTATTAATGGAATTTTCCCATTCAACAGTACACGTTGATTAGACTCTATCAAAAACAGATTGATATGTCTGTACGTTTGCGGCTAGTGAGGACGCCCCTCTGTTCATGGTGCACCTCCACGGCCCAGGCAAAGAATGTGCCGTTGTTGTTTGCCGTCAAAGAGAAGTGTGAACGGCAAGTTTCTCCTGTCATCTCTCAGCTGATAGTTTTCCCGGCAGTTCCAGCCAAAAGATAAGGCGGAATTGATACAAGCAGGTGTTGTATTGCTAGATCTCAACAGGTGGTTGAGCGGCCATAGTAGATCAAGATCAAGAAAGGGCAACACTCCGAGCGATAACATAGCCACCCACCCCACCCACCCACCCCACCACACATATCAATAAAGAAACACATTTACTTCAATAAAATTACCTGAATACAAATATATACTGCAGTGCTTTCGTCGTCTCTTCTCTCATATCACTTTTTAAGCCAACCTTTCAATATTTCAGTGTCTCTTGTCTCTCTCTCTCTCTCTCTCTCTCTCATCAATTTATAAATCAACCTTTCAGCCTCTCCCATTATCATCCTCTAGCCCTCCCCTTCTTCACATATTTCACTTTTATTTTGCCTCCCGTATAACCCACAGCCCTGCAATAGATCCACAGCCACAACAATAGATCCACTGCCCTACCAGAGACCACCAACCCTACAATAGACCCACAGACACAACAATAGACCCACAGCCACAACAATAGACCCACAGCCTTACAATAGACCCTCAGCCACAACAATAGACCCACAGCCCTACAATAGACCACCAACCCTACAATAGACCCTCAGCCACAACAATAGACCCACAGGCACAACAATAGACCCACAGCCCTACAATAGACCCACAGGCACAACAAGAGACCCACAGCCACAAAAATAGACCCACAGCCCTACAATAGACCCACATCCACAACAATAGACCCACAGCCCTACAATAGACCACCAACCCTACAATAGACCCCCAGCCACAACAATAGACCCACAGGCCTACAATAGACCCACAGCCCTACAATAACCCCACATGCAAAACAATAGACCCACAGGCACAACAATAGACCCAGTCACAACAATAGACCCACAGCCTCAAAATTAGACCCACAGTCACAACAATAGACCCTCAGCCACTACAATAGACCCACAGGCACAACAATAGACCCACAGCCCTACAATAGACCCTCAGCCACAACAATAGACCCACAGGCACAACAATAGACCCACAGGCACAACAATAGACCCACAGCCCTACAATAGACACACAGTCACAACAATAGACCCACATGCACGAGAACACACAAAAGAAGCGGTACAAACACCCGATAGAATATTCCTTCAACTTCAACCCAATTCAAGATGTACTCGGACAATGCTATCGACAAGTCCATCGCAGTGATGGAGTCCTCTACTAGATGAGATCTGGCGGTGATCCAGCTTTACATTTTGTCAAAATACGATTTCCTTCAATCAATTCCTTCAGTGCCTGATTCAAACTGATCTAAGATGAACTGTAGGACTTGGGATTTAGACCTAACAATAAGTAATGATCTAAGATGAACTGTAGGACTTTGGATTTAGACCTAACAATAAGTAATGATCTAAGATGAACTGTAGGACTTGGGATTTAGACCTAACAATAAGTAATGATCTAAGATGAACTGTAGGACTTGGGATTTAGACCTAACAATAAGTAATGATCTAAGATGAACTGTAGGACTTGGGATTACGGCCTAACAATAAGTAATGATCTAAGATGAACTGTAGGACTTGGGATTTAGACCTAACAATAAGTAATGATCTAAGATGAACTGTAGGACTTGGGATTTAGACCTAACAATAAGTAATGATCTAAGATGAACTGTAGGACTTGGGATTACGGCCTAACAATAAGTAATGATCTAAGATGAACTGTAGGACTTGGGATTTAGACCTAACAATAAGTAATGATCTAAGATGAACTGTAGGACTTGGGATTTAGACCTAACAATAAGTAATGATCTAAGATGAACTGTAGGACTTGGGATTTAGACCTAACAATAAGTAACAGACTTGACAAGTACCCCGTCTGAATGACCGGACAATCAAAAGACCCCAAGCGGCCAGTGATATGAATTAGATGAAAACCTAGGACACAGTGTGTCGTTATGATACTGCACATATTATACCCCATGTGTCGTTATGATATGTGCCGTATTTTACAGTGTGTCGTTATATGCGTCATATTATACCCAGTGTGTCATTATGATATAGGTCGTCGTATTATACCATAGATTGCAGGCCGGTGATAGAAACGAATTTGAGAAAGCAATACTAAATAAATGAAGGAATAAATGTTTCCCTTGTTCCCAGTATTTGCAGACCTATCATGGTGGTTGATCTGCAAAAGAAATGATTCAATGTTTTTGACAGTGGGTTGTTTCTTAAGGGTCTTTTCATTTGATGACCGTGTTGATTCGGACTCATCTTGAAAGTTTTAAGTTCATAGAAGCAAACATTCCACACTTAAAACATTGTTCATTTAGTGTTTTCTTACTGACACTATCCATGGTCCGAATGTGGACAGATCGTTCGACGGACTACGGCCGGCTCATCATACACATGTTATCATTTAGTAGTCTCCTATCATGCAACACAAATACCTTTGCCGGCCGCGAGAGAAATCTTGGAGGGCCGCGAGCTTTGAGGCTTATAATCAATAACATGAGAGCAATAATGAGGCCCCTGGTCTATAGCATGAAAGCACCAATATGAGGCCCCTGGTCTATAGCATGAAAGCACCAATATGAGGCCCCTGGTCTATAGCATGAAAGCACCAATATGAGGCCCCTGGTCTATAGCACTAATACCATTGACCAGAGTCATGAAATACGTTGAACGAGAGCTCACTTAACTAAGTTTCATCTTTTAGCCTGAGCCAAGTTAGCGGGTGGTTGAGTCATACGCTGGTTTCCCGGGGCCTGGAGACGGACGCGGCAATGCCTCCCATTCATCAGGCCCTAACGGCTCTGACGTCACCGGATGATAAAATCCAACCTTTGATATGAAATGTATAGAAGAGATTAGGCAAGAGTTAGTGCTAGCGGTGAGGCAAGCGGTGGGGAGGGGTGATGAGTTCATTCTTGCGAGCGAGGAGCCACGGGGGATTTAATGCTGGCGGGAAAAATACAAATACTAACTGAAAGAATACCTTTAGAAAGACGAGGCCAGGCGCAGACAGAGAACAGATTGTCTCCTCTTGATGTTGGCAGAATATGTGATTGAGTTAAAAGAACAGGGAGACCTAGAATAAATAAGGGAACTCTGTCCTTCTGGAGAACACGCAAATGTCGTGTATAGGCAGTATAGGTAGATGTTATTGTGTCATGACCTGACGATTTTTTATATTTTCTATGACTTTATCTGTGGGCATATGTGTGTGTCCAAGGCAGAGGTTGTGGCAGATAACGGGGAAGTTGTTGCTAACATTAAAAAAAAAAATAAATTATGTCGCATGTATAAATTGTTCCGTTATTTCACTGAAGAAGATTGAATCAGTACATGTGATTTATTGGGGTGGTTGGTTTTTTTAAATAAAATATGGCCGGAGGGGGGGGGGGGATTAGTACTTTCATTTTAATCAAAAAGTTAACATTCATCGTTTCCGCCTGGAAACCTGCAGTTAGTAGTTGTGTATGTGAGGTGGGATATTAAGATAGTCTCTTTAAGAAAGGCAATCTAGGCTAAGAAAGTCAATCTAGGCTAAGAAGGTCAATCTATTTAAAGAAAATCAATCTATTTAAGATAGTTTTTCTATTTTAGACCGTTAAACTAGGCTAAAAAATGTGGAAGTCAGTTTCCAAATATACAGAGTAGGAGGGTGAAAATGTCCCCCCCCCCACCCCAATCAAAATGTGGTACAATTAATGTGAGTTACATCATTTATATGTGAGTTACATCATTTATATGTGAGTTACATCATTTATATGTGAGTTACATCATTTATATGTGAGTTACATCATTTATATGTGAGTTACATCATTTATATGTGAGTTACATCATTTATATGTGAGTTACATCATTTATATGTGAGTTACATCATTTATATGTGAGTTACATCATTTATTTTATATGTGAGTTACATCATTTATATGTGAGTTACATCATTTATATGTGAGTTACATCATTTATATGTGAGTTACATCATTTATTTTATATGTGAGTTACATCATTTATATGTGAGTTACATCATTTATATGTGAGTTACATCATTTATATGCGAGTTACATCATTTATATGTTTTCATTTCGAAGCTATAGTAAACCCAGAAAGCAAAGTCCTGATGGAGAGACATCAGCTACTGGGAAAATAATCTTTTTTTTTGGCCGTGTAATCAGTATTCTGATATTAACAAACTTTCTATTCGTTCCTTTCCGTCGATCTGACATTGCACATGCTCGTATTGGAGAACTCAAACAATACAGAGCAAAACGTCCTTAAATAACGCATAAAATGGGCGCTATGATAATGATAGGTCTAATTTAACAAAGTATTCCATACACATCTTCTCTGTAGGAGTTAAACCACTTCCAGGCCACAGTTGCCTAGCAAACGTGTCAACACACTGAAAACCACAAGATGCCAGGCGTAGATTAGAAAATGAACTTCCGTTGTTGTTGGAACCGACCCACGTGTTAACACTTGACTTGACCCAACAATGAATGAACCCACGGGGGTGAAAGACCCCTCACTACAGCCTCATCACCTCCACAATGGCGAGTGTTGTCAAACTGCCACCGGCTCCCCTTGCCTTGACCTTCACGCTAGCACTAACGAAGTTTGGAGGTCAATTCATATTTTACCCTCCCTTTCTTTCTTTATTTTTTTAAAGGAGGAAAACAAAACGGGACAGCCGCTAAGCATCTGTCGGTCTCTGAGCACGTGACTTGCTCACCGGGACATTGGAGGCGTAAGTAGAGAGTAAGAGGATAGTAGTCTTTCTTGGTACAATATAACTAGCCAACGGTCATTGGACTATTAACAATAATATAAAACCGGGGAGGGGGGGGAAGAGGAGATATCGGGGGAAAGTGTGTGGGGGAGGGATTACATTCAGGTCAAAATCATAAAACATTTTCAGACAAGGTTCAATTCAACATCTAGTTCACAATTAATAATAATTAAGAATAAAAAATCGTAAAGAGAAATATGAACAAATCGACAGGCCATTGTAAGGATAGAACAGTCTACATTCACATCATTAGTTGGATGATTTACATGATTTAATTAACGAAATAATTTATTTGCAGGATTCCATGAAGATTGTTTTAAACCACGGTATGGGTTATCAACCTAGTGACTGAGGGTCAGCTAGATGACGCCCCTGGTAACATGTATTCGGCTTTAGAATACGGTATATTGTTTATAGACAGATGAGAATAAATGCATTGGCGATTCTACAAACTTTGACTCATGAAGATTTCTCGCTGACCTAAGTTGATGACCTAACTTCACTTCTGTAAGGCCTAAGTGTCGCGCTAAAAAATATCCACACATGACAACATGTTGTAAGTAAACAAACCTGATGTCATAAATAAAAAAACCTGATGTCATAAGTAAAAAAACCTGATGTCATAAGTAAACAAACCTGACGTCATAAGTAAACAAACCTGACGTTATAAGTGAACAAACCTTATGTCATAAGTAAACAAACCCGATGTCATAAGTAAACAAACCTGTTGTTGCAAGTGCAAAAAAACTCTTATAACAATTACACAAACCTGTTTTAATATTTGAAATAAAGCTGTCGTCAACCAGCGACACCATCCAAAGTAGCTTCCGACATGACGAGTAACTAACCCGAGGTAACTAAGCAGATCCTCATCATTGTATTGGCCTGCTGTTTGCGACTACGCTCTGTGCATTCATGGATCGATCACGCTAAGAAGCGTAAAACCTGCGTCGGCATGGGCGTCCCACTGGTGCTGGGGGTGGGCTGGTACAGGCGTCCCACTGGTGC
This sequence comes from Lymnaea stagnalis, assembly GCA_964033795.1. Classification (NCBI taxonomy): domain Eukaryota; kingdom Metazoa; phylum Mollusca; class Gastropoda; family Lymnaeidae; genus Lymnaea; species Lymnaea stagnalis. The sequence goes on along the minus strand of CAXITT010000458.1, from coordinate 560,658 downwards.
TGGGGGTGGGCTGGCATAGGCGTCCCACTGGTGCTGGGACGGAAGGACGAGCGCTTTGTCTCCTCCGTGAAATCAATGTGTCTGTACTGAGTCAGGGGGAGAGGATGTCGGGAGAAAGGGTGGGATGTGGGACAATCATGGTCATAGAATGAAACCAAGTGCCACAAAGTAATACTTAGGGTCATGTCATATCTACAGAGAGAGGGAATGACTAAACAGTTTTGAAACATTTCACATCAAGGTGCAAGTATCAATGTCTAAAATCCCAATGGGGTGACAATGGTAAAATCGATTTCAAAAGTGTTCACTTTGTGTTTCTGTTCATTTTGATTTTGAGGAGTAACGCCCCCCCCCCTGCTCCGCTCTTGATCTCGTTTCTCTGATGATGACGATGGTGACAGGAAAACGCAATAATTATCATAAAGAAATGTATCTTTCCAAAAATAAATTTTGCTCTTATAAGTAAGTTGATATAAATACGGTTATAATTTTTTAAAAATTTGCATATACTTTTGTAAGGCCAATCACATCGAGGTTAGAGGCTATCTTTTGTAAGGCCAATCACATCGAGGTTAGAGGCTATCTTTTGTAAGGCCAATCACATCGAGGTTAGAGGCTATCTTTTGTAAGGCCAATGACATCGAGGTTAGAGGCTATCTTTTGTCAGGCCAATGACATCGAGGTTAGAGGCTATCTTTTGTCAGGCCAATGACATCGAGGTTAGAGGCTATCTTTTGTAAGGCCAATGACATCGAGGTTAGAGGCTATCTTTTGTCAGGCCAATGACATCGAGGTTAGAGGCTATCTTTTGTAAGGCCAATGACATCGAGGTTAGAGGCTATCTTTTGTCAGGCCAATGACATCGAGGTTAGAGGCTATCTTTTGTCAGGCCAATGACATCGAGGTTAGAGGCTATCTTTTGTCAGGCCAGTCGCCTACTTTAAAATATTATTTGCACTTTTTTTTTTAAATGCTTAACAGGTGATGAACCATTTTTATCTCTTTAAAAAAAATTCTTAAACACTGTATATCTGTATATCTAACTAAATAATACACACACACATACACAAGGACTGGAAATAATGGTGAGGGGGGGGTGGTTGGGGAACTATACTAATTACTATATAGCTTAACAGGCGCAGAGCTCAGAAATGTTTGGTTATAGAAAAATAAAAATTACCTTATAAATGACCATACCGTTGTTTCTTGGTATCCCAGAGAAAGGACTAGGTACTAATACACAAGACACTGTCAAGTATGATGTGAATAGTATGTGCAATGATATGTAATCTAACCAGCAATACAGTCTTGGTATCACCAGCTACAGACGGTCACAATGACATCAACTAAAGTATTTTTTCTCATTCCCTGGTCAACTGTGTAACTGACCATCGGTCAGATGACCCACGCCCATCTCCACGCGAGTCAAATATGCTTGGAATGTAAGGTATACGACGAGCAATTTATCACCGCCGTGACTCTCACACATTTCGAGGCAGTACCCCAAACCTATTATTCCACAAGAGAACATGTTCAGTTATCTGAAGGATAAACCATTAATAAACCATACACTACAAATAATCTAAATCATGGTTCCACATAGAGCTGGTGTAAAGAAGCAGTGGTCATTGGCATTATATTATGAATATGTTTCAGTTTATTAACAAAAAAAACAACAACAACAAAAAATAATTTACCAACAAACACAGACAAAAATTATGGCATCATTTCCACAAGGCTGTAAACTAGACTGTTGAGTTCTAATGTAACAAAACGTGTGTTGCTACTTTGTTAAAGTCTTGTTAGGTTTGTAGTCAGCATATCCAAGAAGTGAATAACGGGGTACCCCCTCATATGATGGATGAGGACCGCTGTGTTCCAAGTGTGTGTGCTTTCAAGCGGAAAGTGGTATACCCGATCATCGCAAGTTGGTATCGCCTGCGCAGCTTAACAATACCGGGTTGGAATGCGGGGAAAAAAGTGGGGGGGGGGGGGGGGGAAGGGGGGCGGGGTGTCCGACACTGTCAGTGGGGAAAGGAAATTGTATTTCAATGTTATAAAATTCATGACGATAATTTCTACACTTGAAACACAGAAAGACATCGGCTTCTTCCATGGCTAAACAATTAACAGCAAATCAAGTGTTTAGGCCAGTCAGGCGGAGTTCAACATCAAATCAAGTGTTTAGGCCAGTCAGGCGGAGTTCAACATCAAATCAAGTGTTTAGGCCAGTCGGGCGGAGTTAAGCTTCAAATGAAACTAGAAGAGATACTCAAAGAATAACATGACCTCTTTTAAAGGGATTTTTTATTTCATGAGATTAACTGTCGTATAAACATAAAGGCAAGTAAACATAAAGGCAAGTAAACATAAAGGCAAGTAAACATAAAGGCAAGTATACATAAGTGGTGAGTTCCAGTAGAGTGTTATGTATGGATTGCGGTCTGTCAATCAAACATACAAGGCATACGTATTCTTGACCTGTGTTGATTATCCAAGTAGTTTGAAGAACTTTAACTCATTTCAAATAATTGGGCAACTTAAACAACCATTGGAAAAATACGGTGCTTCATTGATATACATTTTTTTTTAAGTCAACCTCTACTTTGACGCAGCTGTGGGCGTGGCTTTGGGTCATTCAGTCAACTTTAGTGCCCACAAAGTCATTATTAAAACTCTCCATATTCAAGCAAAAGACAAAAAGGTGTACCAGATTGCTGCAATTGTTGACGGAGTATCACTTGATACCGATACCAGTCTATGTTTCAGCTATTTGTTGAATCGTCTTTGCATAATATTTAAATCAAAGACATCCTAAAATCGCCACCTGCCTTCAATTGTTTCAGCCTACCATAGGGCTCCTTAGCCTTAGCCTTGGCCTTAGCCTTAGCCTTGGCCTTAGCCTTATCCTTTTTTGCAGCGGTACACCCCTTCTTGATTTGAAAATATTCCCTCACCCAATCTCGATTTCAAAACAAAAGCAGTGTAACCTTCAAGGACTGTGCTCCGTCCTTCGTGTGGAAATGCTGCGTTTGTTTAGACTCTGCATAAATACCACAGCAACTCTGTATAGGTTACCGGGGACCATATCAGCGCACAGGTGAGCAGCACAAGGAAACCACCCACATGGCCCCCCACCCCCAGGTTGCGTCACCGGCAGTGAGACAGCGCCACCTTTGACCCTATGCCAATTATAGAGNCCAAAAGCCCTTTTAAAAAAAAAAAGGGAACTGAAGAGAGCTTCCCAAAAAAAATAATTTGGAAATGAAAAGGGAATTATTCAAACGTCGACGATTAGCAATAAAAAAAAAAAAAAAAAAGAATTTAACTGTTTAAGTGAAATCTTCTTGACAAGAACACATTTGTCAGATCTTGTGACGTGATCAAGTTCAGTGGTTCCCAACATTTTTAATTCGCAGGGCCCATTTTGGAATCAATTTCTATGGTTGGGGCCCGTAGGCCTACCTATGTCTTACAAGTTATTGTTACAATTTTCCTGGAGCGGCTGTGGGGTTCCTGAAAAGTGTTCCGCGGAGCCCAGGTTGGGAGCCGTTGATCTAGACTTAATGCTCTAAACCTTGTACCGATCCAGTGGTCTACCAGTAGGTCAATATTTACTTTCAATTCAAAGATTCAATCGGTTTGTTTCCGTGTTTTTTCTTTTGCCCAAAAGAATGTAGGGCCTACATGTCCCGTTTATCTTGCTTGTTCCAACTACGGAGAACCCGAGTCTAAAGCACTTTTGGTCAATTTAACAAAGAATTGACTCAAGACATCAAATGAGTCAATGTATTTGTAAACATTCATTTATAGCCTCAACATGTGCAGTTTGCAAGCACCAGTCACAGAAGAAAACGTTACAGCCGTCTTATAATGTAGCCCGGATGTTATGTGTACAGCCGTCTTATAATTTAGCCCGAAGTTATGTGTTCCTCCCTAATAAATGGTTAACGACCCATGTCCCAAATTTATAATATCCCGTGGATATCAAACGAAGCAAGTCGTACAAACCAACCGAAAAGTCAATTAAGGACAATCAAAGATGGACACCTGGTTAATCAAGAGAGATAGCAATAACTTAACATACTTCACTTGAACTATTTGACGAAAAATGAGGTTATAAAACGAAATTATTTTGGATATTTCATCTCAGATACCTAAGATTAACTCGATCAGGGTGAATTCTTTCTCTTTAAGTTAGGACCGAAAGATATAAAAATATTTTGTTCCCCAGTCTGGAGAAATTGACCAGGGTCCTCCCCCAGCCAATAGAAGATCTAAATGAACAATTATTGATTCATTAGTGTCACTAAAGGAGTTCATTGATGGCTGATTTCTACACTAGAGATGTCTTGTGTTTAAATGGTTGAAATGTTTATAAGTGTAAAATGTTGTCGCGTTTAAATATGAATTTATTTATGTTCTGAAAATGAATATGTACAGTGTAATCAAATCTGATCTTCAACATTTCTCCATCCACGGCTTATCTTACAGCAGATGGCTTTGAGAGATTAGCAAGAACAAAGTTTGGGGTCGGGGTGGTCTATCTTTTGTAAGGCCAATCACATCGAGGTTAGAGGCTATCTTTTGTAAGGCCAATCACATCGAGGTTAGAGGCTATCTTTTGTAAGGCCAATCACATCGAGGTTAGAGGCTATCTTTTGTAAGGCTAATCACATCGAGGTTTGAGACTATCTTTTGAAAGCCTAATCACATCGAGGTTAGAGGCTATCTTTTGTAAGGCCAATTACATCGAGGTTAGAGGCTATCTTTTGTAAGGCCAATCACATCGAGGTTAGAGGCTATCTTTTGTAAGGCCAATCACATCGAGGTTAGAGGCTATCTTTTGTAAGGCTAATCACATCGAGGTTTGAGACTATCTTTTGAAAGCCTAATCACATCGAGGTTAGAGGCTATCTTTTGTAAGGCCAATTACATCGAGGTTAGAGGCTATCTTTTGTAAGGCCAATTACATCGAGGTTAGAGGCTATCTTTTGAAAGCCTAATCACATCGAGGTTAGAGGCTATCTTTTGTAAGGCCAATTACATCGAGTTTAGAGGCTATCTTTTGAAAGCCTAATCACATCGAGGTTAGAGGCTATCTTTTGTAAGGCCAATGACATCGAGGTTAGAGGCTATCTTTTGTCAGGCCAATGACATCGAGGTTAGAGGCTATCTTTTGTCAGGCCAATGACATCGAGGTTAGAGGCTATCTTTTGTCAGGCCAGTCGCCTACTTTAAAATATTATTTGCACTTTTTTTTTTAAATGCTTAACAGGTGATGAACCATTTTTATCTCTTTAAAAAAAATTCTTAAACACTGTATATCTGTATATCTAACTAAATAATACACACACACATACACAAGGACTGGAAATAATGGTGAGGGGGGGGTGGTTGGGGAACTATACTAATTACTATATAGCTTAACAGGCGCAGAGCTCAGAAATGTTTGGTTATAGAAAAATAAAAATTACCTTATAAATGACCATACCGTTGTTTCTTGGTATCCCAGAGAAAGGACTAGGTACTAATACACAAGACACTGTCAAGTATGATGTGAATAGTATGTGCAATGATATGTAATCTAACCAGCAATACAGTCTTGGTATCACCAGCTACAGACGGTCACAATGACATCAACTAAAGTATTTTTTCTCATTCCCTGGTCAACTGTGTAACTGACCATCGGTCAGATGACCCACGCCCATCTCCACGCGAGTCAAATATGCTTGGAATGTAAGGTATACGACGAGCAATTTATCACCGCCGTGACTCTCACACATTTCGAGGCAGTACCCCAAACCTATTATTCCACAAGAGAACATGTTCAGTTATCTGAAGGATAAACCATTAATAAACCATACACTACAAATAATCTAAATCATGGTTCCACATAGAGCTGGTGTAAAGAAGCAGTGGTCATTGGCATTATATTATGAATATGTTTCAGTTTATTAACAAAAAAAACAACAACAACAAAAAATAATTTACCAACAAACACAGACAAAAATTATGGCATCATTTCCACAAGGCTGTAAACTAGACTGTTGAGTTCTAATGTAACAAAACGTGTGTTGCTACTTTGTTAAAGTCTTGTTAGGTTTGTAGTCAGCATATCCAAGAAGTGAATAACGGGGTACCCCCTCATATGATGGATGAGGACCGCTGTGTTCCAAGTGTGTGTGCTTTCAAGCGGAAAGTGGTATACCCGATCATCGCAAGTTGGTATCGCCTGCGCAGCTTAACAATACCGGGTTGGAATGCGGGGAAAAAAGTGGGGGGGGGGGGAGGGGGAAGGGGGGCGGGGTGTCCGACACTGTCAGTGGGGAAATGAAATTGTATTTCAATGTTATAAAATTCATGACGATAATTTCTACACTTGAAACACAGAAAGACATCGGCTTCTTCCATGGCTAAACAATTAACAGCAAATCAAGTGTTTAGGCCAGTCAGGCGGAGTTCAACATCAAATCAAGTGTTTAGGCCAGTCAGGCGGAGTTCAACATCAAATCAAGTGTTTAGGCCAGTCGGGCGGAGTTAAGCTTCAAATGAAACTAGAAGAGATACTCAAAGAATAACATGACCTCTTTTAAAGGGATTTTTTATTTCATGAGATTAACTGTCGTATAAACATAAAGGCAAGTAAACATAAAGGCAAGTAAACATAAAGGCAAGTAAACATAAAGGCAAGTATACATAAGTGGTGAGTTCCAGTAGAGTGTTATGTATGGATTGCGGTCTGTCAATCAAACATACAAGGCATACGTATTCTTGACCTGTGTTGATTATCCAAGTAGTTTGAAGAACTTTAACTCATTTCAAATAATTGGGCAACTTAAACAACCATTGGAAAAATACGGTGCTTCATTGATATACATTTTTTTTTAAGTCAACCTCTACTTTGACGCAGCTGTGGGCGTGGCTTTGGGTCATTCAGTCAACTTTAGTGCCCACAAAGTCATTATTAAAACTCTCCATATTCAAGCAAAAGACAAAAAGGTGTACCAGATTGCTGCAATTGTTGACGGAGTATCACTTGATACCGATACCAGTCTATGTTTCAGCTATTTGTTGAATCGTCTTTGCATAATATTTAAATCAAAGACATCCTAAAATCGCCACCTGCCTTCAATTGTTTCAGCCTACCATAGGGCTCCTTAGCCTTAGCCTTGGCCTTAGCCTTAGCCTTGGCCTTAGCCTTATCCTTTTTTGCAGCGGTACACCCCTTCTTGATTTGAAAATATTCCCTCACCCAATCTCGATTTCAAAACAAAAGCAGTGTAACCTTCAAGGACTGTGCTCCGTCCTTCGTGTGGAAATGCTGCGTTTGTTTAGACTCTGCATAAATACCACAGCAACTCTGTATAGGTTACCGGGGACCATATCAGCGCACAGGTGAGCAGCACAAGGAAACCACCCACATGGCCCCCCACCCCCAGGTTGCGTCACCGGCAGTGAGACAGCGCCACCTTTGACCCTATGCCAATTATAGAGATACTATGCTGCGTCTATTTCTCTTGTAGGACACAAACAAGATGAGGACTGCTAGTTGTTCATTGTCTGCACGTCACGTGACCCACAGTCAGTCACGGTGTGTTGAGCTTATTTAGAATCAACAAATGATCGAATTGTTCAATAGGGATGTGGACCGTTTACGTCCAGTGACATATCAACGCTGACGCCCCCAAAAGCCCTTTTATAAGAAGAATGGGAACTGACGAGAGCTTCCCAAAAAAAGTACTTTGGAATTGAAAAGGGAATTATTCAAGCGTCGACGATTAGCATTAAAAAAAAAAAAAAAAAGAATTTAACTGTTTAAGTGAAATCTTCTTGACAAGAACACATTTGTCAGATCTTGTGACGTGATCAAGTTCAGTGGTTCCCAACATTTTTAATTCGCAGGGCCCATTTTGGAATCAATTTCTATGGTTGGGGCCCGTAGGCCTACCTATGTCTTACAAGTTATTGTTACAATTTTCCTGGAGCGGCTGTGGGGTTCCTGAAAAGTGTTCCGCGGAGCCCAGGTTGGGAGCCGTTGATCTAGACTTAATGCTCTAAACCTTGTACCGATCCAGTGGTCTACCAGTAGGTCAATATTTACTTTCAATTCAAAGATTCAATCGGTTTGTTTCCGTGTTTTTTCTTTTGCCCAAAAGAATGTAGGGCCTACATGTCCCGTTTATCTTGCTTGTTCCAACTACGGAGAACCCGAGTCTAAAGCACTTTTGGTCAATTTAACAAAGAATTGACTCAAGACATCAAATGAGTCAATGTATTTGTAAACATTCATTTATAGCCTCAACATGTGCAGTTTGCAAGCACCAGTCACAGAAGAAAACGTTACAGCCGTCTTATAATGTAGCCCGGATGTTATGTGTACAGCCGTCTTATAATTTAGCCCGAAGTTATGTGTTCCTCCCTAATAAATGGTTAACGACCCATGTCCCAAATTTATAATATCCCGTGGATATCAAACGAAGCAAGTCGTACAAACCAACCGAAAAGTCAATTAAGGACAATCAAAGATGGACACCTGGTTAATCAAGAGAGATAGCAATAACTTAACATACTTCACTTGAACTATTTGACGAAAAATGAGGTTATAAAACGAAATTATTTTGGATATTTCATCTCAGATACCTAAGATTAACTCGATCAGGGTGAATTCTTTCTCTTTAAGTTAGGACCGAAAGATATAAAAATATTTTGTTCCCCAGTCTGGAGAAATTGACCAGGGTCCTCCCCCAGCCAATAGAAGATCTAAATGAACAATTATTGATTCATTAGTGTCACTAAAGGAGTTCATTGATGGCTGATTTCTACACTAGAGATGTCTTGTGTTTAAATGGTTGAAATGTTTATAAGTGTAAAATGTTGTCGCGTTTAAATATGAATTTATTTATGTTCTGAAAATGAATATGTACAGTGTAATCAAATCTGATCTTCAACATTTCTCCATCCACGGCTTATCTTACAGCAGATGGCTTTGAGAGATTAGCAAGAACAAAGTTTGGGGTCGGGGTGGGGGGGGGGGGGGGGGGGGGGGGGGTAGGGTGGGGGGTGGAAATGTATTTATCATTAGATCTTCAGGCTATAAAGACGTAATGCAATGACTCTGGTGACTCTGATGACTCTGGACTTGGAGGAAATGGCTGACAAATTAAAAAAAAA
>CAXITT010000458.1:536211-547633 GCA_964033795.1 Lymnaea stagnalis | reverse complement strand
GAGAGTGCATGGCCCTATGTCAAGGTGAGAGTGCATGGCCCTATGTCAAGGTGAGAGTGCATGGCCCTATGTCAAGGTGAGAGTGCATGGCCCTATGTCAAGGTGAGAGTGCATGGCCCTATGTCAAGGTGGGAGTGCATGGCCCTATGTCAAGGTGGGAGTGCATGGCCCTATGTCAACCGTTTGTGTCAACAATCCCTGAATAGAGATGACCTTGTACAAAACCCCGTCGACTGAGAAGATTGTCTCGTTCATTTTTTTAACAAAGAGCAAACAACGGTCGCAGAATAATGAAAAGAGCAATTTCCGGAGTTGAGACGGATAACATGGAGCTCACTGTTTTCACTCAGTACTATTGACAGAAAACATGTGAATCTTGGGGAGGAAGCACCAGAAGCAACACAAATATACAAAAGATAAGATAAAAGGATAACTAGTTATATTCTAAGATACACCTTGAAAGTTATTAAGAAAATATCAATTATTTGGCTGAGAAATAGCGTCCAAACAAATTATATTAGATGGCTAATGTAATAGGTGTAATCTTACACAAGAACTGGTCAGTAAGAACCCAGATGGCTTATGTAATAGATGTAATCTTACACAAGAACTGGTCAGTAAGAACCCAGATGGCTTATGTAATAGATGTAATCTTACACAAGAACTGGTCAGTAAGAACCCAGATGGCTTATGTAATAGGTGTAATCTTACACAAGAACTGGTCAGTAAGAACCCAGATGGCTTATGTAATAGGTGTAATCTTACACAAGAACTGGTCAGTAAGAACCCAGATGGCTTATGTAATAGGTGTAATCTTACACAAGAACTGGTCAGTAAGAACCCAGATGGCTTATGTAATAGGTGTAATCTTACACAAGAACTGGTCAGTAAGAACCCAGATGGCTAATGTAATAGGTGTAATCTTACACAAGAACTGGTCAGTAAGAACCCAGATGGCTTATGTAATAGGTGTAATCTTACACAAGAACTGGTCAGTAAGAACCCAGATGGCTTATGTAATAGGTGTAATCTTACACAAGAACTGGTCAGTAAGAACCCAGATGGCTTATGTAATAGGTGTAATCTTACACAAGAACTGGTCAGTAAGAACCCAGATGGCTTATGTAATAGGTGTAATCTTACACAAGAACTGGTCAGTAAGAACCCAGATGGCTAATGTAATAGATGTAATCTTACACAAGAACTGGTCAGTAGGAACCAAGGCGGAAAAAAAGATATTTCTAACAACAAAAAGACTCTCAAATGTGTTGGCTGGGAGGCAGCTGTCATGGCAGTGCGGTAACATTTCAAGAGAAGCAAATGAACACACAGGGTATTTCTATTGGTTTCATATCACGATACCGCTAACGTAAAGATGTTTGATTTATTATTTCCTTCAGGTACTAGAATCTAGTTTCAAATAATCACCAGAGTGTTAATAATAAGAAATACAATTGATGACAAGCAATGAGTTATATCACAGAACCAGCTGATGTCAAAGTAAACCAGACTGTGGCACAGAGATTATAGACCAACCGAGAAGGTTAGAAAAATCAAATATTCCCATGACAAGCCAAACGCCAGTCTGATCTTCCAGTGATGATGACATCGGCATTCCAATGAAAGGCCGGGGCCTGTGATAGTGATAGCCAACAGCTGGAGTGAAACACAAGTCAGGAGGAATAGTGCTACCATAACAATAACGGTATTAGACCGGCGGTGAAGTACTCGAATAGGATGTTATAGGAAACTTGCAATAACAATTGAGGCGACCCTCGCAAGAATGTTGAAACTGTTCCAGGGGAAAGTATCCCTCGTCTGGTAGCAGGCTAAAAAGCTATCTCTTACTCTTAGAAAAAGCTATCTCTTACTCTTAGGGGGGGGGGGGCTTTATAAAAGTAAACAAATTACAAAACAGGTCCTTGTGAATGAGGAGCTCAATGACAATGATATCAAGTCAACATCAATCAGCACTGATAGTTTATCCCCACCCCTTTTCCCCCACCGATAGATGAAACTCACTGAACAATTTATTGTTGCTTATTTTAATGATCCGCTTGCCAAAATCTACTAAGATATGTGAGACGGGCTGTGAGATTTGGCGAGACATAGGACGAGACATAGGACGAGACATAGGACGAGACATAGGACAAAGGCATGGGACGAATGCATGGGACGAAGACATGGGACGAAGGCATGGGACGAAGACATGGGACGAAGACATGGGACGAAGAAATGGGACGAAGGCATGGGGCGAAGACATGGGACGAAGGCATGGGGCGAAGACATGGGACGAAGACATGGGAAGAAGACATGGGACGAAGACATGGGGCAAAGACATGGGGCAAAGACATGGGACGAGACATATGGCGTGAGATGCGTCACAAGAATACAGGTGACGACAGAAGCTTGACGAGAGTTGTGATATTTGAAATGTGACAGTGGACAGTTCATGCGCTTACATGTGACAGTGGACAGTTCATGCGCTTACATGTGACAGTGGACAGTTCATGCGCTTACATGTGACAGTGGACAGTTCATGCGCTTACATGTGACAGTGGACAGTTCATGCGCTTACATGTGACAGTGGACAGTTCATGCGCTTACATGTGACAGTGGACAGTTCATGCGCTTACATGTGACAGTGGACAGTTCATGCGCTTACATGTGACAGTGGACAGTTCATGCGCTTACATGTGACAGTGGACAGTTCATGCGCTTACATGTGACAGTGGACAGTTCATGCGCTTACATGTGACAGTGGACAGTTCATGCGCTTACATCTAAACTAATCAACTTAACACTATGATACACACTGCTATGCACATGTGTTTTAAATTGAGTTATTCTGTTAAGTGTGTAACACTGGGTTATGTAGATTTCCATATCCCAATTTTTGTACTTGTACAACTTAATAAGCACAACGGATCCAACTTAAACAGCATCATTTCTCCACTTACCGCCATTGCCTGCTTAGCAATAATAAACGGTCAGGATGACACATGATTACAAGTTACAACTTGCAGACACGTAGCTGAAACAAGAACTCTTCGTGCACATCAACCAGACACAGACATGGATGGTCTTCGTGCACATCAACAAGACACATACATGGATGCTCTTCGTGCACATCAACCAGACACAGACATGGATGGTCTTCGTGAACATCACCCAGACAGACATGGATGGTCTTCGTGAACATCAACAAGACACAGACATGGATGGTCTTCGTGAACATCAACCAGACACAGACATGGATGGTCTTCGTGAACATCAACCAGACACAGACATGGATGGTCTTCGTGAACATCAACCAGACACAGACATGGATGGTCTTCGTGGACATCAACCAGACACAGACATGGATGGTCTTCGTGGACATTAACCAGACACAGACATGGATGGTCTTCGTGGACATCAACCAGACAAAGACATGGATGGTCTTCGTGGACATCAACCAGACACAGACATGGATGGTCTTCGAGAACATCAACCAAACAGAGACATGGATGGTCTTCGTGGACATCAACCAGACACAGACATGGATGGTCTTCGTGGACATCAACCAGACACAGACATGGATGGTCTTCGTGGACATCAACCAGACACAGACATGGATGGTCTTCGTGAACATCAACCAGACACAGACATGGATGGTCTTCGTGTGGCCGTGCCTGTGGCATATCGGCCACACGTGAGCGTCAATGAAGAATTTGTCTAGGCAGAGGTGAGTGTCTGGTGCGCGAACACGGCTCTGGGTGCAAGAGACACTAAACAGGGCAGGGGTGAGTCCAGATACAGTATCATGGACATGCAAGTCCACCTTGCTGATACCTGAGGCCAGATGGGGGCTTATATCGCCCGGTCTATTGAACTGAGTCATAACATAACCTACAGACACAACTCTTTGTACTTGGACGTGCAACTTACAATACATCATTACATCATTACATTGGTATGCTCAAAAGTTAATGACGCTATTTTAATGAGATTTTTTATAATATCTTGATACATAAAATTCAACAAATTCTGAAATTATTTGCTGAAATTATTATCAAAACAAGCGATAAAAATTATGGTTAGTGCTGGTTTTGGGGTGGATGAATGCTGAGACAGGGTTAATGTTGGTTTAGGGGTGGATGAAGGTTGAGACAGGGTTAATGTTGGTTTAGGGTTGAACGACGGTTGAGACAGGGTTAATGTTGGTTTAGGGGTGGATGAAGGCTGAGACAGGGATAATGTTGGTTTAGGGGTGAATGAAGGTTGAGACAGGGTTAATGTTGGTTTAGGGGTGAACGACGGTTGAGACAGGGTTAATGTTGGTTTAGGGGTGGATGAAGGCTGAGACAGGGTTAATGTTGGTTTAGGGGTAAACGACGGTTGAGACAGGGTTAATGTTGGTTTAGGGGTGAACGACGGTTGAGACAGGGTTAATGTTGGTTTAGGGGTGGATGAAGGTTGAGACAGGGTTAATGTTGGTTTAGGGGTGGATGAAGGCTGAGACAGGGTTAATGTTGGTTTAGGGGTGAACGATGGTTGAGACAAGGTTAATGTTGGTTTAGGGGTGGATGAAGGCGGAGACAGGGTTAATGTTGGTTTAGGGGTGAACGACGGTTGAGACAGGGTTAATGCTGGTTTAGGGGTGAACGACGGTTGAGACAAGGTTAATGTTGGTTTAGGGGTAAACGACGGTTGAGACAGGGTTAATGTTGGTATAGGGGTGAACGACGGTTGAGACAGGTTTAATGTTGGTTTAGGGGTGAACGATGGTTGAGACAGGGTTAATGTTGGTTTAGGGGTGGATGAAGGTTGAGACAGGGTTAATGTTGGTTTGGGGTGAACGACGGTTGAGACAGGGTTAATGTTGGCTTAGGGGTGAACGACGGTTGAGACAGGGTTAATGTTGGTTTAGGGGTGGATGAAGGTTGAGACAGGGTTAATGTTGGTTTAGGGGTGAACGACGGTTGAGACAGGGTTAATGTTGGCTTAGGGTTAAGACCTTTGTTTAAACATTAATATTTCTTCAATGGCTGTTGAAGTTTGGCGCTCACTTCCTTAACATTCCCAACATGAAACTTAACTTGCAGTGCTGCATGAATTCAGTAGTGCATGACTTCAGTGCTGCATGACTTCAGTGCTGCAAGACTTCAGTGCTGCAAGACTTCAGTGCTGCAAGACTTCAGTGCTGCAAGACTTCAGTGCTGCGTGACTTCAGTGCTGCATGACTTTGACTTCAGTGCTGCATGACTTCAGTGCTGCATGAAATCAGTGCTGCAAGACTTCAGTGCTGCAAGACTTTAGTGCTATAAGACTTCAGTGCTGCATGACTTCAGTGCTGCAAGACTTCAGTGCTGCATGACTTCAGTGCTGCAATGACTTCAGTGACGAAAAGTACTACTATAATTAATGCATGACACGGCTGAGAATAATGACATCCCCAGATGTCACGTACAGTTGTATGGCTTTTGTACATTTAACCTGCATTACCATTTGACGCGTTCAATGAACAATACGTAACAAAGGACTGACAACCTGTGTTCAAAGAAATACTAGACAAAAGCTGGTGATATTAACACTATTCAATATAACTTTAATATCAAAAAATATATAAAGAATACAAAATCGAGGAGACACAGATATAAAAAAACAAACTATGTCAGATTATAGCACAGCAAGTGAAAGAGTGCAATCCTCGAAAGATGCAAATATTAATTTACACACTCATAAAGGGTGCAATCTTGTAATTAAGTTCCGTCTTCAAAATGTCTAGGAAAATTGCCAAAATTTTTATCGGCTAGGGAAGCGGACAGCTTAATACAAGCAAATAGATAGTTTTGCTAACGCGAATAAGTTAGAGCCCTCCAGGAAAGACATTCTGGAATTAGCGTCACCTGATAGCATTTTTTAGAAGAAATAGAATATAAACAAACTTTTTCAGTTAAGGGAGAGGTGGGGTTGTCACCATGCAATAGGAGAAAAATGCTGGTGGGAATCTAAACGTGATAAAATAACCGCATGGTAAAAAATTATGTTACATTTCGCTAAAGGGAATTTAGTAAATGTTTCTCAACTAAAGTATGCCGTACAACTAGATGCTTCTAGCAGTGGAGTTATCCATATCAATAACAAAAGTATGCCTATAACTGGATGCTTATAGCAGTAGAATAAATCGTGTGCAATTAACAAACTGATGTCTACATGTAATACAACATTTAATAAATTGATATACACATGTCAAACAACATTTAACAAAAATACTCAGGAAAAAAATGTCTTCAATCCGTTATGGACAGGTCAAGTCCAGTAATGAAATAATTGTCTAGGCCTAGTTGTCAAACAGGCAAGTTAAGTAGTGGCAGACGTGATTGACCAGAGGCTCTAATATGTAGGTCAACAATACATTCCACTGGACTCTTTTATAGACGCAATGGCGACAACAATACATCAGGACTCATGGAATGGTGTGTAACTACATGAATACTAGCTGCCGACACCCCTTCACACAACGTGTCAGACACCTCTTATACATTGTGTCAGACACCCCTTCAAACAATGTGTCAGACACCCCTTCACACAACGTGTCAGACACCCCTTCACACAATGTTTCAGACACTTCTACGTCTTCACACAATGTGTCAGCCACTCGGAAAGTGAAGTAAACGTTCGATCTTGAGTGTCCAACGAACTCCTTCCACCACTGGAGCCAAACACTACAACGACGCCAGGAGGCCCCATGATTGGGGGTGGTTTTAAAAATAGGCCGTCAGTTTGGTTGTATATGGTCGTGTCAAAAGTCCTAGTTTATTTTCAGTAACATTGACTGGCTCAAATCTCTCCCCAAGCAGCGTTCAACCGTGCTTGTGTTTTGAAGACAGAGTTGTGCTCACGTCTCTGCTGGAGGCCCGTGTGTTTTGAAGACAGAGTTGTGCTCACGTCTCTGCTGGAGGCCCGTGTGTTTTGAAGACAGAGTTGTGCTCACGTCTCTGCTGGAGGCCCGTGTGTTTTGAAGACAGAGTTGTGCTCACGTCTCTGCTGGAGGCCCGTGTGTTTGAATCATGGCTTACATTCAGAAACACAGACGCGTAAATTTGTATATCGAAAATAGTTAGTGTGTATCGCACAGTTAGAGTGTATTGCACAGTTAGAGTGTATCGCACAGTTAAGAGTGTATTGCACAGTTAAGAGTGTATTGCACAGTTATAGTGTATAAGTATTATAGTAGCTGGGAAAATATAAATGGCTGCATAAAAATAGAAGGTCGAAGTCAAGGTCTCAAAATACATATGCTTTGATGTGTGTGTGTAGGTGTGGGTGGGTGGGGTAAGTGCTAATACAATAGATTAATTCCCTAGGATTGCAATCAGACCGTATAACACGTACATGTGCAGTGGACACGGAAGCTAAGAGCTATTATAAAAATAACAACATCACATATAAAAACGAAGCACACAATATTGTGTTAAATACGTCACATAAAACAAACCCTACTGAAAAAGTTAGCGAGACTTCTGTTGTCTGACCCTGGGATGGAGGGCAGCTTACACTGAGTCCTCACATTTGAAACGGTGGGAAGTGGTTTACACTAAATTCTTACCAATCTTTGACACTCATTTCATTTAGTTTCAAACACGATACTCACATTAAACTCTATATTCCATCATTTGAGTACCAGGGAGCAAATACTGTACCCGGGCACCACCCCGCAGGCCCTCCTTCCTTAAGATAACCTTTTGGCACGGCTGGGTTCAGAAATCAATAAGTCTAGTCTATCAACAACATAGACGCGTTGTCTGTCACTGGACAAAATATGGACACTACTCATATAGAGGAACGGACCTGCACGAGTTTTTACCCCACTTTCAGATAAGCGAGATAACTGTGGCCAAAGCTGGCACGTGGAAGTCCTGTAACTCTGAATGGGTATGTCTCCCTCCCTTTTGGTGCCGAGAATTCCTCTCTTCCTCTCCCCACTGTATCGCAGGGTTGGTGAAGGCCAGCAGCCAGGGGGCCAGGTGTCAGAACAAGAATGCCGAGAGTCTGTGGTTTATGAAGAGTAAGGGACACAATTTAATTAGGCTCAGCCCCTGGACCTATTTTTAGGCCGAGATGAGCAAGCGATCTAAGGCCCAGCTTCCCTCTATAGATCTGGTATAGGCAGCTGTGTCGTACTCAGGATCCTTAGGACTAAACAATTCCCATAATAATGTATTATATGCCATAGCCCAGACAATGCCTTTAATATACTAATGTAGTGTATGCCATAGCCCAGACTATGCCCATCATATACTAATGTATTGTATGCCATAGCCCAGACTATGCCCTTAATATACTAATGTATTGTATGCCATAGCCCAGACTATGCTCATAATATACTAATGTATTGTATGCCATAGCTCAGACTATGCCTTTAATATACTAATGTATTGTATGCCATAGCCCAGACTATGCCTTTAATATTCTAATGTATTGTATGCCATAGCCCAGACTATGCCCATCATATACTAATGTATTGTATGCCATAGCCCAGTCTATGCCCATCATATACTAATGTATTGTATGCCATAGCCCAGACTATGCCCTTCATATACTAATGTATTGTATGCCATAGCCCTGACTATGCCTTTAATATACTAATGTATTGTATGCCATAGCCCAGACTATGCTCATAATATACTAATGTATTGCATGCCTTAGCCCAGACTATGCCTTTAATATACTAATGTATTGCATGCCTTAGCCCAGACTATGCCTTTAATATACTAATGTATTGCATGCCATAGCCCAGACAATGCCTTTAATATACTAATGTAGTGTATGCCATAGCCCAGACTATGCCCATCATATACTAATGTATTGTATGCCATAGCCCAGACTATGCCCTTCATATACTAATGTATTGTATGCCATAGCCCAGACTATGCTCATAATATACTAATGTATTGCATGCCTTAGCCCAGACTATGCCTTTAATATACTAATGTATTGTATGCCATAGCCCAGACTATGCTCATAATATACTAATGTATTGTATGCCATAGCCCAGACTATGCTCATAATATACTAATGTATTGTATGCCATAGCCCAGACTATGCCTTTAATATACTAATGTATTGTATGCCATAGCCCAGACTATGCCTTTAATATACTAATGTATTGTATGCCATAGCCCAGACTATGCCTTTAATATACTAATGTATTGTATGCCATAGCCCAGACTATGCCTTTAATATACTAATGTATTGTATGCCATAGCCCAGACTATGCCTTTAATATACTAATGTATTGTATGCCATAGCCCAGACTATGCCTTTAATATACTAATGTATTGTATGCCATAGCCCAGACTATGCCTTTAATATACTAATGTATTGTATGCCATAGCCCAGACTATGCCTTTAATATACTAATGTATTGTATGCCATAGCCCAGACTATGCCTTTAATATACTAATGTATTGTATGCCATAGCCCAGACTATGCCTTTAATATACTAATGTATTGTATGCCATAGCCCAGACTATGCCTTTAATATACTAATGTATTGTATGCCATAGCCCAGACTATGCCTTTAATATACTAATGTATTGTATGCCATAGCCCAGACTATGCCTTTAATATACTAATGTATTGTATGCCATAGCCCAGACTATGCCTTTAATATACTAATGTATTGTATGCCATAGCCCAGACTATGCCTTTAATATACTAATGTATTGTATGCCATAGCCCAGACTATGCCTTTAATATACTAATGTATTGTATGCCATAGCCCAGACTATGCTCATAATATACTAATGTATTGTATGCCATAGCTCAGACTATGCCTTTAATATACTAATGTATTGTATGCCATAGCCCAGACTATGCCTTTAATATTCTAATGTATTGTATGCCATAGCCCAGACTATGCCTTTAATATACTAATGTATTGTATGCCATAGCCCAGACTATGCCTTTCATATACTAATGTATTGTATGCCTTAGCCCAGACTATGCCTTTAATATACTAATGTATTGTATGCCTTAGCCCAGACTATGCCTTTAATATACTAATGTATTGCAAGCCTTAGCCCAGACTATGCCTTTAATATACTAATGTATTGTATGCCTTAGCCCAGACTATGCCTTTAATATACTAATGTATTGTATGCCATAGCCCAGACTATGCCTTTAATATACTAATGTATTGTATGCCATAGCCCAGACTATGCCTTTCATATACTAATGTATTGTATGCCATAGCCCAGACTATGCCTTTAATATACTAATGTATTGCATGCCTTAGCCCAGACTATGCCTTTAATATACTAATGTATTGCATGCCTTAGCCCAGACTATGCCTTTAATATACTAATGTATTGCATGCCTTAGCCCAGACTATACCTTTCATATACTAATGTATTGCATGCCTTAGCCCAGACTATGCCTTTCATATACTAATGTATTGCATGCCTTAGCCCAGACTATGCCTTTAATATACTAATGTATTGCATGCCTTAGCCCAGACTATGCCTTTAATATACTAATGTATTGCATGCCTTAGCCCAGACTATGCCTTTCATATACTAATGTATTGTATGCCATAGCCCAGACTATGCCTTTAATATACTAATGTATTGCATGCCTTAGCCCAGACTATGCCTTTCATATACTAATGTATTGTATGCCATAGCCCAGACTATGCCTTTAATATACTAATGTATTGTATGCCATAGCCCAGACTATGCCTTTAATATACTAATGTATTGTATGATATAGACCGCACTATGAGTATGTTGCATTATCAAACATCATAATACGGTAGGAATTGTGTACGTTATTCGTAGTTGGAAAGGAAAACCCAAGTATGACGTCAGGCAGCTGCTATCGAGCGGAAGAACTAGACTGAGTCTAATTTCAGGATTAAGCCTCACCCCCCCCATCCCCCCCCCCGACCCCTAAACCACAATTTCCGTTGACGCCAAATTTGTACAAAATATTTATTTTTTTTAAACCCTCCATTTTATATTTGGACTTTTATGGAAAAGATCAAACATAATTTCGAAATAATAGTTATCAAGGGTAAATTAAATAGGACTCGTAATGAGCGTGGTAATGGTCTTAGGTTATGGTAGTGGTCTTATGTTATAAGCATGGTAGTGGTCCACTCCCACCCACGACCATTTGGTTCTGCAAAAAAATAATTTCTCCAAAATAACTACTGCCAAATGTCGGACAAGGCTCTGATGGAATAAGGGAAACAACTTTGCCAGCCTCAAGGCGGTCGCTTCCATCGATTCAGTTATCAGTTGTCTCCCCTGCGTGCCCCAGGCTTGAAGCTGGCGGCCATCAGTTTATTATCATCGCCACACTAAGTAACAAACAACATAATTTGGGCAGCTCTTAGTCACTGTCTTGACTTGGCCAGCTCTTAGTCCATGTC
>CAXITT010000458.1:504896-534333 GCA_964033795.1 Lymnaea stagnalis | reverse complement strand
AAAAAAAAGGGGGGGGGGGGGGGGGGGGGGGGGGGGGGGTTAAGTGCCGCTAGCTCTGCAAACTGATGGTTGGTTCCCTGATAAAATTTTTTAAAAATTATTATAAAGCAATGAGTGTCTTGTAAACATGTATTTCATGTACCACGACTGAGATAGAGTTCTGTGTTCTTTATTTGATAGATTGGGCCGCTTGTTGAACGTTGTGAAACCTTTGTGGATTTAGAGCCAACGGCGTCATACTTATGGAAACAAGAATGAGTTGTGTACATCTAGGGTCAAGGGTCAGATGTCGTCACTCTTAACGGGTAACAAATCCCGCGAGAACATGAAACTGAGCGTTCCATTTCCGGTCTGGCCAGTGAATCTGGATTCCTAACAATAAGCTGGATGTTGTAACCTTTCCAAACGTCATCTATCCAAGTGGGTCTCACTACGCCGACAAAAGTAATTCGATGATGATCGGAATATGTGAAAACTACCCCCCCCCTAAACCCACTCCAACAATCCCATATCGACATTTCTTTGTAAGACAGGATACCTACAAGCCAGAAGCACGAGTGCCGATATTTTACGAAACAAGCAGACGGGGCAATAATAAACAAACCTGCCCCCGGGGTAGACCCCCACATGTTTACATAAGCTTATGTCGTGTGTCAGGGATCTCTTTTACATTCCCTTTCTCGCCTTATCTCATTGTTTAAGTGGGGGAAAAAAAAAGGGGGGGGGGGGTGCCATCATAAAATCACCTTTATCTGTAACGCATCATTCTCACCCTGACTCTACTTTCCCCGTGACACAAATTGTCATGCTAACTTATTGGTGGAGATTCTCTTTTTTATAACGGTCACGTGCTAAATTCCATGTTTTAATCTGCCGCCAACCAGTAGCATTCGTCCAGGTTTCTAAATCTGTATGGCAATTTGGACTGGGTCCCACTTTGTCCGGCTCTGTTCGAGACGGGGTCCCCCTGCTAGATTCAAATGTCTGCCATTGAGAAGGTACTAATGGCTGCTATTTACACAACAGTTCAAAGTTAAAGAGAAAACAAACACAAGGGGAAACAAAATCAATACAGTCAATTCGATAGAAAGAAGTGGATCAAAAATTAAATTAATGACAACATTCGAGCAGACGTGAAACATTTCAAAGTACAAACCGTGTAGTAACGTGATCGCCCTCCCCACCTCCACACCCCAGCGTTTCTTCGGGTATCTTTTCCCCTGCAGCACACAGCTCACACACACTATTCGCCACCATCCTCCCCCAACAAATACCTCACAGCCCCCCACCCTCCATACGCCATATCCCACCTGTTAGCATCTATCGTATCGACTGACTCAATTATTAGACATGACGAACAGAAATGGGGTCACACGGTTAAAAATAGACCCGCGTGTCGGTATGTCGCAGGGGACCTGTACATTTAAGAATGGCCCCCCGACTTTTGGAAATGCCCCCACACGACAGGTTTTGGGTGGGTGGGTGGGCATGGTAGGGGGTCCGTGTTTTCATTATTTTCTTGCTATGCGGATGCCTCATAACTTATTGGACATTTGTGTGAATGCGGTCACCGCTGGTTCAACCATTTCAACCACGTGGGGTCTACACCAGTGTTCTCTTTCAGCTGCGCGGCTGCTCGGCCACGCAGCTATCACACAGACGCCGCGCAGCAGTTTTGAGTATCCGCGCAGCAAATTTCCACGTAAGTGTCTGTTTGTGGGCTGTAAAATTTTGCACACAAAAAAATTGATGCTGTAAAGCTTTGCACACAGCTGTATAATTTTGCACACGAACCAGCAAACCTTAGAGCACGGGTCGGGAACCTATGGCTCGCGAGCCAGATGTGGCTCTATTAATGGCTGCATCTGGCTCGCAGACAAATGTTCCGATTATAAAAAAAAGTCGCATGAATGGTAAGAAATACTCATTATTGATTAGTAACAGCATAATAATGTTATTAAAAAGAATTCAGAGACATAATTAATGCATTTTTGGTGTAAAATTACACAAAATGCACACATTTACTTGAATTTTTAGTTTTAAACAGAATTACTTTTCAAAATATGTGGTGTCCATGGCTCTCTCAGACAAAAAGGTTCCCGACCCTGCCTTAGAGGGAACATTGGTCTACACATAAGGGCTATGAGCGGGACTCTGCTGTTATTGCCATTACTTAGGCATTACATGGTATACAGATTGAGGGATTACTTAGTCATTTTACCGACATCTAGATTTCAGAACAAATTCCGTACTACCACACGATTTTTAAAAATACTAATAAAAGTGCAAATAAAACTGTTTTTCTGGGTCTTGCCGGCGGCCCCCCCCTCCCCATGACACTTCCGGGGTGCGGTGGCCCCTGGTTAGTGACACCTACTAAAAGGTATCACATGGTGTTACCGGTAGAGGTAGAACTTGGACATGTGCACAACCCGTGGTGCATGTCCTAACACACGAGACACGCAACACCATCTTCATTCTGTTATGATGATCAACATGACATATAATCAATGCTCACACAAGACAAACTACAAGACCCTGTTTTACACAAATAAATCCTTAACAAATGTTTTAGATCAGCGATCCACCATCTGTTAACCGTGTCAAATAATGAACAGTCAACCAATAGCATACGGCTCAACACAGGGTGCAACTGCTGGGTTCATCTGATCCCTCATAGAATGTTTCACCTGGCATAAATCTAACCATTTTTTCTGATACACCATCAATCCACAAGGGCACCACCCAACAGTCAGGTGCACCATCCATCCATCAGGTGCAACATCCATCCTTCAGGTGCAATACCCATCCGTCAGATGCAACACCCATCCGTCAGGTGCAGCACCCATCCATCAGGTGCAACATCCATCCGTCAGGTGCAACACCCATCCATCAGGTGCAACATCCATCCGTCAGGTGCAACACCCATCCGTCAGGTGCAGCACCCATCCGTCAGGTGCAGCACCCATCCGTCAGGTGCAGCACCCATCCGTCAGGTGCAGCACCCATCCATCAGGTGCAACACCCATCCATCAGGTGCAACACCCATCCATCAGGTGCAACATCCATCCGTCAGGTGCAACACCCATCCGTCAGGTGCAGCACCCATCCGTCAGGTGCAGCACCCATCCGTCAGGTGCAGCACCCATCCATCAGGTGCAACACCCATCCATCAGGTGCAACACCCATCCATCAGGTGCAACATCCATCCGTCAGGTGCAACACCCATCCGTCAGGTGCAACACCCATCGTCAATTATGGCCAGCAAATATAAATCTATCCAAGGTGAGAGTTTATTTAACTTTTTTTTTTTTAAACAAAACTATTTATGGTGGCGCTCTGTCATTTTATAGTGCCCAACCTCATTTCACCCCCACCCCTCTAGTTTCCCCCCAAAATCAAATGTGTTTGATTTGGTTCAGTGGTCGGCCCCCTATGTCTTACGGTAGACTTCACTATGTCGTGTCACACACCGTGATGAGTGTGTAGATGGAGCACGCGGCATGTGCTAAGTCGCCAACATAGCGTAAAAGAACGACTGTTGAGTGCAACAATTCATCTGACAGACTTTGCACCCCGTTGATATGGAGGTAGACCATCCAAGAGTCAGGGCGCCCTTACTGGACCATCCAAGTGTCAAGGCGCCCTTATGGTTTCCTGTGATTAAAACCAATGTTTATACACGAACGATCACACACAGTCGCCTTTCTCTCTCTGCCCGCCGATCACACCTACCGACTCACCTGACCTGTGTGTCATCCTGTGTGACTAATTGGCACGACTCACATGCAATCTGCACATCAATTTTTATTGCGCAGGTGACTTGGCTTACATCTACGTAAAACCCTGCCTACACTCTCGCCACCAGCATTGGCAACAGGAAGTCCGTTCGGTTTGAGGGTGTAGCGAGGAGCACATGAAGATCGATCTGACGAGTGTCTCAACTTATTAAATGGACAAATCAAAACGTCATTGCAGTATTAATATAAGCAGGATCTGTGAGCAGTTCACTGAGATGTACTGGTGAGCTTGTTGGGTAGCTCCATGTCATTGCTTGTTGGGTAGCTCCATGTCATTGCTTGCTGGGTAGCTCCGTGTCATTGCTTGAGTCCTGGAGTAGCTACATGCCATTGCTTGCTAGGTAATGGAGTAGCTCCATGTCATTACTTGATTCCTGGAGTAACTACATGCCATTGCTTGCTAGGTAATGGAGTAGCTCCATGTCATTGCTTGTTAGGTAATGGAGTAGCTTCATGTCATTGCTTGTTAGGTAATGGAGTAGCTTCATGTCATTGCTTGTTAGGTAATGGAGTAGCTCCATGTCATTGCTTGTTAGGTAATGTAGTAGCTTCATGTCATTGCTTGTTAGGTAATGGAGTAGCTCCATGTCATTGTTTGTTAGGTAATGGAGTAGCTCCATGTCATTGCTTGTTAGGTAATGGAGTAGCTCCATGTCATTGCTTGTTAGGTAATGGAGTAGCTCCATGTCATTGCTTGTTAGGTAATGGAGTAGCTCCATGTCATTGCTTGTTAGGTAATGGAGTAGCTCCATGTCATTGCTTGTTAGGTAATGGAGTAGCTCCATGTCATTGCTTGTTAGGTAATGGAGTAGCTCCATGTCATTGCTTGTTAGGTAATGGAGTAGCTCATGTCATTGCTTGTTAGGTAATGGAGTATCTCCATGTCATTGCTTGTTAGGTAATTGAGTAGCTTCATGTCATTGCTTGTTAGGTAATGGAGTAGCTTCATGCCATTGCTTGTTGGGGCCTTGAGTAGCTCCATGACATTGCTTGTTGAGTCCTAACTGAGCTAGATCACCAGGATACTAACTGAGCTAGATCACCAGGATACTAACTGAGCTAGATCAGCAGGATACTAACTGAGCTAGATCACCAGGATACTAACTCAGCTAGATCATCAGGATACTAACTCAGCTAGATCACTGGATACTAACTCAGCTAGATCAACAGGATACTAACTGAGCTAGATCCCCAGGATAATAACTCAGCTAGATCACCAGAATACTAACTGAGCTAGATCCCCAGGATACTAACTGAGCTAGATCACCAGGATACTAACTGAGCTAGATCAACAGGATACTAACTGAGCTAGATCAGCAGGATACTAACTGAGCTAGATCAGAAGGATACTAACTGAGCTAGATCAACAGGATACTAACTGAGCTAGATCAGCAGGATACTAACTGAGCTAGATCAGCAGGATACTAACTGAGCTAGATCAGCAGGATACTAACTGAGCTAGATCAACAGGATACTAACTGAGCTAGATCAGCAGGATACTAACTGAGCTAGATCAGCAGGATACTAACTGAGCTAGATCAGCAGGATACTAACTGAGCTAGATCAGCAGGATACTAACTGAGCTAGATCGATCCTATCAGTCCTGCACATCACGTGTCCAGTGGACGGCTGATTAAATTACTGCCAGCTGTTGTGAGTGTGCAGTGAGTACAACCAACAATGGCCTGCGAGCATAGAACCATGATATTACTTATTTTTTTTAAATCCTCGTGTTTATAAAATATTAAGTTATAAATAGAAATTGCGATATGATTAAAATTAATTTAATAGAGTACAACTGGACACATCACTCACCCCCCCCCAACCCCACTATTTTTTTTTTGGGGGGGGGAGGTGGGGGGCTAAATCCTTTTTTAACAAAAACTAACTAAATAGCAGACTAAAACAGTTGGTTAGCACAGTTGACTGGTCTAGCGCACAATGTCGCCACGCGACATGAGGTAGAGAGGGAAGCCCTGAGCTCCCACTCGTGTCGGCACATTTCGAGGTGAGTGCCTCACCTTGGCATTCCAGCACAGTGACGAACTATGCGGAAACAAGGGCAGATAAGATAGTCAGCCTTTTTGGTTTTTTTTTTTTTTTTTTTTTTGTTTTTTTTTTTTTTTTTTTTGGGGGGGGGGGAAGGCATTATGTTCTACCCGACTATCTCAACGATATCAATAGTGGCGTTGGTCGGCTTGATGGACGAGCAAAGTTTACACGTGCATGTGCTCACGCTGTTAGTACCAGTGGGTCTCAAGCCTTCACAAGTACTTCATATAAAAAATTTAATATAATGAGGGGCTCATCATCGTAGTAGGCACACTTGTTCAGGTTGACTTAAAGGGTGCAGGGATTTCCATTAAGATTTTGAGAACCACTTTATCAGCAATGACTTTCAAATAACGTTAGCAAAGTTTTGGCTCATGAAAATTTCGTTTTGAATAGGGAAAGTTGAGGCTCTAACTGTATCCTTATGACAGCCTTTCAGCAACACATGATCATTTGTTGTGAGTCATTGGTCAGAAGCTATCATGGGGCATCCTCGGTGAGGCTCCATGGCTTGTGGGTGGGGGAGAGGCGGTGAGGCAATATAGAACAAACTAGTGGGGACTAAGTCATTTACTATTTCATTCCCAATAATAAAAGATGTTTACTATTTCGTCCATGTTTGCACACCCCCACCCCCCAAAATAAAATAATAATAACAGATACATACATATACTTCCTGGGACCACCGCTGTCTAACGCCACATCACTA
The DNA here is from genome assembly GCA_964033795.1 of Lymnaea stagnalis. NCBI lineage: Eukaryota > Metazoa > Mollusca > Gastropoda > Lymnaeidae > Lymnaea > Lymnaea stagnalis. The sequence goes on along the minus strand of CAXITT010000458.1, from coordinate 527,772 downwards.
GTAATTCATTGGGTGTTCTAGTGAATGAGTATAAGTGTATAATACACCATGTCTAGCGTCTAAGAACTAGTACTTCATCGTGTGCTACAACTGATCTAATGTGTATAATACACCATGTCTAGCGTCTAAAAACTGTACTTCATCGTGTGCAACAACTGATCTAATGTGTATAATACACCATGTCTAGCGTTAAGAAAACTACTCACAGTAAACCAGGAATCAGCTCCACCTTGGGCTGGCATTCTAATTCTATTAATAACACAACATGTGAGAGGGGGGAAAGGGGACTGATGACGTTGGCATGTTGTCTCTTCCCTCCTTGTTCCAACTTACCCCCCCCCCCTTTACACTTCATAAACCCAGACGGATATGGGTCTTATAAAAAGGAGGGTGGAGGTGGCTAGGGTTGCTCATTTCCCGGGGCTTTGCATGACCCGGGAAAACGGGAATTGAGTTTTCCTTAGAAATCCCGGGATAAAATGTATTTATATAAGAACACATCTTAAATTTAATTATACTGTAAAAGATTTCAATTGTTTAGTTGTTAAATTATAACAATAAATTGTCTATTAATGAATTATTTAAAATATGTTAAGTTAGTTCAGAGGTCGATCACTTTCTGCTATAGAGTGGCTTCATTTTCCACGATTAATCCTTAGCAATGGATAAATAGCTCATATGTTTTTTCAAGAAATGGAAAAATTGGAAAATGAATAAATTTTATATCACTTTTCTACGCCATGGATTGTTTTGAACTGTTGACTAGACGTTGGGACCAAGTCTAGACTCATGGACAGTGTGAATGAATTGTTGGCTAGACGCTGGAACTAAGTCTAGACTCATGGACAGTGTGAATGAATTGTTGGCTAGACGCTGGAACTAAGTCTAGACTCATGGACAGTGTGAATGAATTGTTGGCTAGACGCTGGAACTAAGTCTAGACTCATGGACAGTGTGAATGAATTGTTGGCTAGACGCTGGAACTAAGTCTAGACTCATGGACAGTGTGAATGAATTGTTGGCTAGACGCTGGAACTAAGTCTAGACTCATGGACAGTGTGAATGAATTGTTGGCTAGACGCTGGAACTAAGTCTAGACTCATGGACAGTGTGAATGAATTGTTGGCTAGACGCTGGAAATAAGTCTAGACTCATGGACATTGTGAATGAATTGTTGGCTAGACACTGGAACTAAGTCTAGACTCATGGACAGTGTGAATGAATTGTTGGCTAGATGCTGGCACTAAATCTAGAATCATGGACAGTGTGAATGAACTGTTGGCTAGACGCTGGGCCTAAGTCTAGACTCATGGACAATGTGAATGAATTGTTGGCTAGTTGCTGGCACAAAATCTAGAATCATGGACAGTGTGAATGAACTGTTGGCTAGACGCTGGGACTAAGTCTAGACTCATGGACAGTGTGAATGAACTGTTGGCTAGACGCTGGGCCTAAGTCTAGACTCATGGACAATGTGAATGAATTGTTGGCTAGTGGCTGGGACTAAGTCTAGACTCATGGACAGTGTGAATGAATTGTTGGCTAGATGCTGGCACAAAATCTAGAATCATGGACAGTGTGAATGAACTGTTGGCTAGACGCTGGGACTAAGTCTAGACTCATGGACAGTGTGAATGAACTGTTGGCTAGTTGCTGGGACTAAGTCTAGACTCATGGACAGTGTGCATGAACTGTTGGCTACACGCTGGGACTTTTATTTATCAAAAGCTCTAATGCATGACACACTTTTACATTTAATTTCGTAGCTATCTTTTATAAAAGTGTTGAAAATATTATGTTAAGAATGTTTACAATGGGGTTAGACTGGTGGGGGCGCTAAGGATGAGTTTATGGTTCAAAAAGGGGGGCGGGGGTGGCAAAAAAAAGTACCCCCACTTTTCCCAAAACAACACACACACAATGCAATCATAAAGAAGGCATCCTTTATCAAAGGCCGAGGCAATAACTGCCTTTAATAGAGTACGAACTCAATCTCTATAATTTTCTCAATGCATCATATGACAAGGTGAAATCTGGTACGGTCTATGTAACCGTGATAAATAGCACTGTTACTGTGTATGGAATGAGCAGTATCAAATCCCCCATGGGCGGCTCACTACCAACCATTGCAAGAGGCCTACTAGATGACAATGTCGGCTCCTTTGGTCTACCAGGCGGATGGCTTCGTTTCATCAATCCACGGAAGCTTAAAGTGGATTTCAGACAAAAATGTGAATGATGGACAGAGAAATGGTTTGGAGGGGGGGGGGGGTGGTTGCTTTACTCTGTGCGGTGAGTATAACTTGGAGGGTCAATTACTTTCAGATAGTTTAGAGATAATATACTTTGGGTACAGAGAGGGTCCATTATTTTCGGGTGTGTTAGGTATACTTTGGGTACAGAGAGGGTCCATTATTTTCGGGTGTGTTAGGTATACTTTGGGTACAGAGAGGGTCCATTATTTTCGGGTGTGTTAGGTATACTTTGGGTACAGAGAGGGTCCATTATTTTCGGTTGTGTTAGGTATACTTTGGGTACAGAGAGGGTCCATTATTTTCGGTTGTGTTAGGTATACTTTGGGTACAGAGAGGGTCCATTATTTTCGGCTATGTTTGGAATTCATTATTTTCATTTCTGTTAAGAGATGATTTATACAATATTTCTACTATATGAATTTTATATTGTTATATATTACAGTGGAAGTCTGATGAGCATGATGCATCGATAGTATCAAGTGGTCTTGTTTCAGGCAGCTACCATCTGACTTGGTTTTGACCTACGCATAATCAATGTTACATAGCATGCATTGAGGTCATTGGGGTCAATGGTTTCTGTGACGACAGATTTAAAAAAATATCAAAGGCGTTGCTCGTATTAGTTTAAGGCATCCAATGACACACGTTATGTAGGCTTCTATTTACATAATATGTCGGCTATGTGAGATATGTGGCATATGTGGACTATCGGAAATATCTGGCATACGTCGGATATGTGAAATATGTGGCATACGTGGACTATGTGAAATATGAGGCATTTGTCGGCCATGTGAATTATGTGGCATATGTTGTTGTTTGTTTGTTTTTGTTTTTTGTGTTGTTTTTTTGTGTTTTGGGTTCAGTTCATTTTAAGTAATTAAAAAAGGATAGACTGAAAAAAAGTTAACCATTTATTTAGAATTGACAGGACTCTTGTGCTGTAATGATGCATTCATTTTGTTTTCAGCGCAGTATTTTATTGACGATATCTGACATGTTTAGTTACTGATGTCTTGTGAAAATAGTTGTGAGACGGCATAGAAATACATTGAAGGGGCATTTGCTTATGAGGGATTGCTTATAACGGGCGGTTGATTATAACTGGCAGTTGCTTCAAATGGGCAGTTGCTTCTAATGGGCAGTTGCTTCTAATGGGAAGTTTCTTCTAATGGGCAGCTGCTTCTAATGGGCAGTTGCTTATAATGGTCAGTTGCTTATAATGGGCGATAACGTATAATGGTCAGTTGCTTCTAATGGTCAGTTGCTTATAATCGGCGATAACTTATAATGGTCAGTTGCTTCTAATGGGCAGTTGTTTATATAATGGTCAGTTGCTTAAAATGGGCGGTAGCATATAATGGTCAGTTGCTTCTAATGGGTAGTTACTTATTATGAGCAGTTGCTTATAAGTTACTAAAGTTACTTTCAAGACCTATAAAATGAAACATTTAACACATAGAAAATATTGAAACTGCTTTGCCCAATGTCTACGTTCCCCTCAAAAAAGTTAACAAGGAGACTCGCGTCATGAACAGTCCAACAAAAGACAAAAGTATATCAGCCCTACAATGAAACTAATCAGCGTTTCAGATGTATAGGCAGAGATTCTTAACTAGTTCATAATAAGTCATGCTTCCTTTGTAAACTTGTTATTTTCTCATACTGCTTCCCTAACGTGGTTACGACCGCACAGTACTTGCTTATCTCGAGACGCATCTGTGAGCTCAAACTCAAACGAAATTTCTTCTTCTTATATTACTATCCGTGTCAAAGTTCAAAGAGCTTTTGCCAAAGCCGATGTCAATTAAAAAAGAAAAAATCTCTGACGTCAATGTTTGACTATGTTTGACTTGATAAACCACCATTGAAAATGACCAAAGGGCACTGTAACACTAAGTCCAAGTTGTATTAGCTGTATGTGCTAGCCTATCAGAGACGCCAGTTCTGCTGGAAACAGTCAAATCACTTAAAAACAAAATTATAAAAAAAACAAATGTATATTTTTGCTTCACTTTTTGGCTCATGTTGTTTCAGAGCGGATGAAGACTTCAGCTCGCCGTCATCTTCTTCTATAAACATGTTCCGTGTTCTCGGACAAACCAAACCCTCAAAATAAAGGTGCGTACAGGTGCAGTCCTTTTCTTGAAGACACACGTGGAGCTCCACATCACAGGTATGCCTCGTACGTTAATGTTCACAACATGGCTGCCAATCTAGGGGATAATTACCTCATCATTCAAAAAGACACTTAGTTCTCCCATGGAGACGTATTGCTCCAAACTTTGAAAACATGTTGTGTCAAGTAAAACTTCTGAAGCAATCATTAGTGATCTTGAAACGTCTTCAACGCCTGATCAAGATGTTGCAAATTATTACGTTCCGTAAAATCGTTTTGAAATTTTAATTAGTTTTAAGATTTTACTCGTTGAATGAACAGTCTTCTAGATGTTCGTGATGGGGTCAGTCTTCTAGATGCTAGTGATGGGGTCAGTCTTCTAGATGCTAGTGATGGGGTCAGTCTTTTAGATGTTAGTGATGGGGTCAGTCTTCTTGATGCTCCTGACGAAGTCAATTTTCTAGACGCTAGAAAATGTCTGTGTTGGCTTAATCTTTTATTCTAAACAATGTATATCTCTTGTTAATTTTCTAAATCTAAGCAATATACATGGATGTGAAGCTCTGTCGCTCGAAGACGTCAGGGTACAAAACAGACCGATTACAGCAACTGTATGTGACAAAGAGTAGGGCGCGTGAGTGTTCCTTGTCTCAGTCTGTCCATCATTTGTGTTTCTTGTCTCAGTCTGTCCATCATTTGTGTTCCTTGTCTCAGTCTGTCCATCATTTGTGTTCCTTGTCTCAGTCTGTCCATCATTTGTGTTCCTTGTCTCAGTCTGTCCATCATTTGTGTTTCTTGAAAGCTGCAATTAAATTTTTGGAATAAATCGACCACTTCCTTCAGTGACTGACAAGATGTTTGTGCCGGTACAGGGTTTAAAGTAGTAGAGGCCGACCGAATTTCGGCTTCGGTTTCGGCACCGAAGTTGCCATTTGATCACTTTCGGTCTTGTTTGGGCTTCAGACGAAACAGAAAATTTAACTTTCGGTTTAATTTCGGTTTTTTGCCGAAACAGAAAAGTTAACTTCGGTTTAATTTGGGTCGAAAGTGATTTGTCTTGCTGTCATAGTATGTTATACAGCTGCATGATGACCTACTTGTCCTTTATTTCCAAAAATTAAATTTCAATTAGGCCTAGGCATATGTAAATAGTTTTGTTGAATGCTAATATTTTAAATCATGTTATTATAATATTTACAAAAATACAATTTGGAACACTACGTTTATTTAATTAATTCATTTGTGATAATCATTGTATCATTATCATGCTCATCAATCTTGTCATACGCAAAAGTAAATAATATTGAATAATCCTAGGGAATGGTAATAATTCCATTTTTTTTTTTTTCAAATAAAAATTATGGAAACTTAGGCTTTTTCCATTCATTCATTTCCTGAAATGCATCCTTCTCATGCTCATAAACCATTGGTATTGACGAAATAACACACGTGTGCACGTAGCACTGATTGTATAATACATGTTTATTATGCTTACTGCAGACCTGTTTATTGGATATTTTGGCGACCAATTTACGATTTTGAGATGTACCTTTACGATTCTATTATTAAAAATAATAATTGCCCCCACCAATGACGGTAAGGGAGGATGGTCGCCGAACGAAATAATTACGTCAACAGCACGGAAAGACTAGTGTGTTGGTACCAGGCTAAATATTCATCAAGCGATATCATGCCAGCTTTTCATGAAAACATAAAGCATTAGTATGACGATAACCGCGAAACATTGTGGTGATATCTCTATAGAAATAATAACCGATTTAGGTGACAAATTGCTCTATTAATTATTGTAAATCTATGTCTATGTAACGTTCTCATTATATTATAAAAGCAAAGGGTTCTCAATGGTCTATTTTGCATGCATTTTTGCCCCCACCGCCAAGAAATTTGTATTACTTTTTAATTAAGATGGTAAATGCCAAAGTGTTCATTATTTATCAATATTCACGATGATCTCATCTTTTTTAAAAGAATGTAACTATCGATACTTCCCCCCCCCCCAGCATTTTTCGATAAATGCACAATGTATATGTGAACGAAATCAAAAATCTTTCGGTTTCTGCTGCGGTTTCGACCGGAAGTCTCGTTAAGTTTTTGGTTTCGGCTTCGATTTCGGCCGAAATTCTCGTTAAGCTTTTGGTTTCAGCTTCGGTTTCGGCCAAAAATCATTTTTAACTTTCGGCCTGGTTTCGGCCGAATTTAGAAAATCACTTTCGGACGGTCTCTAGTTTAAAGACTGGTTTCTTTAGCAATCGTACGTTAATTTGGCAATACCCGGTACTGGCAAAGCTCGCCCTAACTGTTTTGAGAAGATTGTTGTAGTTATTGTGGCCGAGATAGCTGAACTCTAACACGTCCAGAATCGATGAACATAACGGTTGGTCATTGCGAGCCACACATCCATATTTTTCAATAGACAGTCAAAGAAATACCACTATAGGAAAGGCCCTATGACATGTATTGATGGAGGGCATGTATTGATGGAGGGCATGTATTGATGGAGGGCATGTATTGATGGAGGGCATGTATTGATGCGGTCATATTTGTAAAGCAATGGGATGTGTGACTAATGGTTAATGAGATATACATGTGGATAAATATTAAGCAGGTGGCTTTTGTGCGGTAAGAGGGTGATAGCTAGGTTCTGTAAAATGTAGATGGCGAATAATTATAGCGATGTATTTATTGTGTAATGATTACAACTATGATAAGAATATTCTCCTTTTAGTTCCAGCCTGATTTTCAAAAACTTGACGAAAACCGAGTGGTTTTGACAGAATGCCATTATTTCCATAAATTGTTAATATTTTATGTAAAAACTTTTTAAAGCACCCCTAATGATATCTAAAATTAGATTGATAAGAGTGATCCTCTCCGCTAGTTAAGTAGTCCACACACACACACACACACACAGAGAAAAACCCAACCTGTCGACCCTCTAGTTAAGTACCCGGTATTTATATGACGTCTTCCTGTGCTTCCCCAACCCCCCCCCCCCCCCTTTTTAGTGCTTGTCCTAAAACGGTGGAGGTAAGTGTCTTTAACTTAAATGCGGCAATTATATTTAAAATAGAAATATGTCGAGGAGATATGTATGGATAATGAAAATAATCCAGCACAACGCTTCCAAGAGCCTACGTAAATGTTACATAGCAAATTCAACGCAATCAGCATAAAGACAATCAGCATGAAGACAATCAGCATGAAGACAATCAGCATGAAGACAATCAGCATAAAGACAATCAGCATGAAGACAATCAGCATAAAGACAATCAGCATAAAGACAATCAGCATGAAGACAATCAGCATAAAGACAATCAGCATAAAGGCATTCTTGTTTTTAAATCTATAACAAGACAACAACAATAAAATAAATCAATAAATAAGTCAATGATCGATCAGCTTTGCATTTCTAAACAAACCAACCAGCTTTAGGAAAGTGGGCAGCAGTCGTATCATGCGAGTTAATATCTACCCATCTCTCTCCCTCCCCATAAGACAACCACCCCATTTTTTGCTCTTTTCATTTGACAATAATTCCCTCTTGCGAAAAACAATGTGTGCACATGTGGAAGTTTGTACAAGCCCTCGAGGAAGCTCATCCAAACAATATGAGGTCAATATGGACTCCGGTCACAGTGAAGGATTATCCCCTCACCTAATCGGATTGATACAGAGTGTCTTAAGCTGTCTGGATTTTGACACCAAATCATTTTGGGAATGTTTTACAAGATCGATACCACGTGACTAACGGGGTGGGTTCCTGCTACTCCACATGAAGTCAACAGGCAGATGGTTCACTGTGGTACAAAACGTCCTAGAAATACCACAGGAAATAGTTTCTGTTGCCCGTTTTTATTATATTTATTTTTGTCTTCTTCTTTAGGATAAGTGTCCAGCTGTTGAAAGTTGTGTAGTTGGCACGATGAGTTTACTACTAACCTGTTTAAAGCCCAGGAATATGGAGTTAACGAATTTCATCTCAATTTGAGGTGTCACCACAGCCATATCTAAGGTGATTAATACAGGCTGTTGTCATGGCAAAACGAACACCAATAAATCCACAACAAACATCAGTGCACGACATTTCTGTTCCCGGGTACCAGTAGCTCAAAATAATTGGAAACTAATGTGTCCCAAGGAATGTTGTTCAAACGGAAGTTAGTTTGAGGGGAATTAGTTACGAGCGGAACATAAGTTAGATGGGAACATAGTAAGGTGGGAACATAAGTTAGATGGGAAGATAGTAAGGTGGAAACATAAGTTAGATGGGAAGATAGTAAGGTGGGAACATAAGTTAGATGGGAACATAGTAAGGTGGGAACATAAGTTAGATGGGAACATAGTAAGGTGGGAACATAAGTAAGATGGGAAGATAGTAAGGTGGGAACATAAGTTAGATGGGAAAATAGTAAGGTGGGAACATAAGTTAGATGGGAACATAGTAAGGTGGGAACATAAGTAAGATGGGAAGATAGTAAGGTGGGAACATAAGTTAGATGGGAAAATAGTAAGGTGGGAACATAAGTTAGATGGGTGGGAACATAGTAAAGTCCAAGACATTCCTTTGAGTTATGTTTTCCATTTGAATGTTAACCGTTGATTTGTGTTCAATCTAAATAAAGAGAAGAGTAGAAATGATAGACTTGAATCGTCACTCAGATCAGAGAATCAGCAGCGTGAGCACTAAGTTCCTCTACACTATTCATACAGTATGATCTATTTAATAAATGTTGATATAATGGTTAAGTTTAGCATATTTTGTTCTTATATTACTGGTAAAAATACAATTTTCAGAAAATAATTCCCAAGAGTTAATCATCCTATCTGGCCATAAACTCCTCGAAAAATTCTAGCTATGGGCAGCCGGAACGGAGGGGGGGGGATGTTTTTTTTATCAACTAAAGATTTCTTACTCATATCAATTTATTTAGGAAAACCGATTTCATTTTCTCAACTCCAAAATCATTAATTTGCGATAGGAATCTTTTTGTGTTACAACTGATAAATATATAACGATAGACTCAGTGGAAATTGTGTGATAAACAGAACTTTCCATTGAAAAGAGCAAAGTTTTAACATTGTCCAACTTGAAATCTCCAACTGTTATGTGTTATGTCCTAGTTATTATTTTTACACATAATCCCAAGACATTAATGTCCCAGGTTTTGATGAAACTTCCCCATTCTCTCTCTTTCCTTCTCTGTCTACCCTCTCCCTCTCTGTCTACCCTCTCCCTCTCTCTCTCCTTTGATTTATTCTACTTTTTAAATGTAATAATTTGTTAGATAAATTTTTAAATTCATTTTCGAATGTGACAATTGAGTGTGGACGTTTGGTAGTGGTGCCACCACACTCCCCATCATTACAGGACTTGTGTTGTTTGAATAGGGCAAGAGTTTCCATTTTCTCTTTTAAAAAGCTGCTTTTTTTTTTTTTTTAAATTGTAAAAGGAAAAATAACTCCACCAGAACAAGAGTTGTTTTTTTTCGTAACAATTTGGTCAAAGGGTCTGTTCGTCCAGACGTGTGTTGATAAACATTGAACCCAACAAAAGCCATTGTCTTGTGGTAAGACCGCCAATCCACGATTTCATTTCCCCCAGAACAGATATTTGCTATTTAACGTCCGCTTGCTGCCTTAGTCTTTGGATTCTTTTTTTTTTAAATGGGTGTAAGGGGAGGGGGGGGGGGGTCTTGTTTAAAGTGTTTGACAAATGACAGCTCGATTTAGAATAGGGGCCGTCCATAAAGTATGCCACGCTATTTTTTGACAGTTTTAGCCCCTCCCACCCCTGTCACAGTATGTCATAAATCTCAGACCACCCCTTCCCTAAAGTACGACACACTTTCAACCAAAAATAAAGGAAACTTAGTAACTAATTAAAACATGCTCTAAAACACTTTTCACTATTAAAGGGTTCTGTTTCCAAGTGACAGCTTCTGTCGCTATACATCAATCACGACAGGACGTTTAACGTCACTGTCAATTACTGACGTCACACCGTATAGTTACCCCCATCCCCCTTTTCCACCGTGACAGAAACTGTCACACTTTCTTATAACCCCCCCTCTCCTCCTCCAGCCAGGAGCGTGACGTACTATATAAACGGCCCGTATAGTTTTGTGACCGTTATAAGAAAGAGAAAGTGCAATTAAAGATGAACATCTTCCAGTAAACAGCTCGTGACATTCAACAATGATCAAACATTTCTATAAAACACTGCATCGTTTAATGACAAGACAAATGACACCTTAGTCTTAGACAGAATTCATCTGTCCCTTAAATATATATCTTTAAAAATAATTAAATCGCACAGAGCACGGGTTCCAAAACTGTGGGTCGTGATCCCCAAGGGGTCGCCAAACGATTCCGGTAGACAGCCATGGCCAGGTCTTCATTATACGTTGCATTTATCTCTAAAGAATATTTGCCACAGATGTTTGTTACAAGTTTAATAAAGCACAGTCTAATATTCTTCTATCCAATCAGAGTGAAGACTATTAGTTTAGGTACTGAGAAATGATAAAGTCAAGGGTACAGACAACCTATCAAAGCTTTTCCTTAGACATGAAATGATTCCTCTGCTTGGAACTTGTTTGGAAATATGGTGTTTTCTTGAACAGTTCTTGTGTGCTCTGTACTAATCAATTCGAATGTTACAGTTCGTGCCTTTCAAGTGTTCCATCGAGTGGCCTCTAAACTCTAAATGACTTTGATCAGTCAGTTTTAACGCCTTCTATTTTCCAAACACGGTCAAGAAACATCTTGATATGTACACGATGAAATAACGTTCTGGCCAATGTTGAAAGCTCGTTAGCTACAGCTAGAAGTTCTGCAAGTCCAATGGTGGCTCATTTAAAGGAAGTTACAATTTAATTTTACTGTTATCCCATAAACAATCACATTTATGAAAATATGAAGAGAGAAGGAGGGGGAGAGAAAAATAAAGGGCGGAGTGTATGCCGAGTTGAAAGGTTAAAGTAAAATGGCATCGTAAGTCTTAATAGTGTAGGAAACACTGGCACAGAGAGTATCGGTACGTAGCAGGAGTCAGTAGGAAACACTGGCACAGAGAGTATCGGTACATAGCTTGAGTCAGTAGGAAACAATGGCACAGAGAGTATCGGTACGTAGCAATAGTCAGTAAGAAACAATGGCCCAGAGAGTATCAGGAGTCATTTAGAAACACTGGAAAAGAGAGTATCGGTACATAGCAGGAAACAGTAAGAAACACTGACACAGAGAGTATCGGTATATATCAGGAGTCAGTTGACCTTGTTATGGGAACCAATGCCATCTTTAAATATTTTTTGTATTTTTATCATGTCATTCCTTTCTGTATCACTTTTTATTCTGTTCTAATACGGCATCTTTGTCTTTGATACCGGTGGTTGCATAGCAACAGAATGTTAAACTATCCGGTAAGACAGCTGCATGTGTGGCTTTATCAATAACTATTTGACCCCTGCCATGACACCAGGAAAAGTTACGATTTAGCTCCTGCTTGTCACCCAGGGAAAGTTACGGGTTGACCCCTGCCATGACACCCAGGGAAATTTACGGGTTGATCCCTGCCATGACACAAAGGGAAAATTACAAGTTGACTCCTGCCCTGACACCCAGGAAAAATTACGGGTTGACCCCTGTCATGACACCCAGTGAAAGTTACGAGTTGACCCCTGCCCTAACACCCAGGGAAAGTTACGGGTTGACCCCTGCCATGACACCCAGGGAAAGTAACGAGTTGACCCCTGCCATGACACCCAGGGAAAGTTACGGGTTGACCTCTGCCATGACATGCAGGAAAAGTTACGAGTTGACCCCTGCCCTAACACCCAGGAAAAGTTACGGGTTGACCCCTGTCATGACACCCAGTGAAAGTTACGAGTTGACCCCTGCCCTAACACCCAGGGAAAGTTACGGGTTGACCCCTGCCATGACACCCAGGAAAATATACCGGGTTGACCCCTGCCATGACACACACGGAAAGTTACGGATTGACCCCTGCCATGACACCCAGGAAAAGTTACGAGTTGACCCCTGCCCTAACACCCAGGGAAAGTTACGATTTAACTCCTGCTTGTCACCCAGGGAAAGTAACAAGTTTACCCCTGCCCTGACACCCAGGGAAAGTTACGGGTTGACCCCTGCCCTAACACCCAGAGAAAGTTACAAGTTGACACCTGCCCTGACACCCACGGAAAGTTACGAATTGACCCCTGCCATGACACCGAGGGAAAGTTACAAGTTGACCCCTGCGATGACACCCACGGAAAGTTACAAGTTGACCCCTGCCATGACACCCAGGGAAAGTTACAAGTTGACCCCTGCGATGACACCCAGGGAAAGTTACGAGTTGACCCCTGCCATGACACCCAGGGAAAGTGACGGGTTGACCCCTGCCATGACACCCAGGGAAAGTTGCGGGTTGACCCCTGCCATGACACCCAGGGAAAGTTACGAGTTGACCCCTGCCATGACACCCAGGGAAAATTACGGGTTGACCCCTGCCATGACACCCAGGGAAAGTTACGGGTTGACCCCTGCCATGACACCCAGGGAAAGTTACGAGTTGACCCCTGCCATGACACCCAGGGATAGTTACAAGTTGACCCGTGCCATGACACCCAAGGAAACTTACGGGTTGATCCCTGCCCTGACACGAAGGGAAAATTACAAGTTGACTCCTGCCCTGACACCCAGGAAAAATTACGAGTTGACCCCTGCCCTGACACCCATCGAAAGTTACGGATTGACCCCTGCCATGACACCCAGGGAAAGTTACAGGTTGATCCCTGCCATGACACCCAGGGAAAGTTACGGGCGAACGTTACAGGGCGATGACACGGCCTCGCCACCGAGTGCAAGATGGGGAACAAACGAGCACCTCTCCGAGTCACCCGAGACGTCTCATCTCTATCACCAAGACGTCTCATCTCTATCACCACGACGTCTCATCTCTATCACCAAGACGCCTCATCTCTATCACCAGTGGTGATAGAGATGAGACGTCTTGGTGATAGAGATGGGACGTCGTGGTGATAGAGATGAGACGTCTTGGTGATAGAGATGAGACGTCTCGGGTGACTCGGATGGCACGGGGGGGGGGGGGAACATTCCTAAAGAATTCGCTCGGGATGACGTGCAAAATCTGAGTAACATCTTGATCTGTGAACCATAAATCATGGGCCTCTCTGACTAATTAAATACGAGTCGAGACAACAAATTAGATAGCGTTCTAACGTGGGTGCAGTGCTGGAAATAGAGCCAGGAGGAGCTAGGCTAACATTCCACCCACGGTGTCCATTTTGTGGCTGATATCATATTATTAAACCGTGAGCCGTCGCACATATGCTCTGGAACTCCAAAAATATTACAATATCGTTTCAAAATAGTACTTGACCATTTCAAAATCGTACAATAAGAGACCGACCGAATTTCGGCTTCGGCGCCAAAAGTGGCCATTTGATCACTTTCGGCCTAATTTCGGTTTCGGCCGAAACCAAAAAGTTAAAGTTCGGTTTAATTTCGGTTTCGGCCGAAAGTGACTGGGGTTTTTAGTCATCAATGCGACGATGGTGTAAACTTAGCAGGACAAAGTCACAAAAGGCATGGGATTTTTGTCTACAGGAGGATGAGCTGGTTCCCTGTCTCCGCGCATCTGGGTAAATCTGTATCATGTGTGGAAGATACAGCTTGGCACCATTGATTGGCGTCACGGGAGTTGTCGGACTTCATTTCCGGATATGAGCTTTGAGTTTTTTTTATTCTCCTCGATGAGTTGCCATCCAAGGTTAACGAGACCCATCCACCCGGGGTGATAGTGGTGTTCTGGTTTGTCTAGTCCGCTCGGCCACCCAGAATGACTGCAATAGCGCCAAAAGGGAACGACTTATAGATTCAAATATGCTTTATTTGGGTGCCACTCAGTGAACAGTTTAAAAAAAATTAAATGTCGAATCGTCAAAAATAGTGAGACCACCCACAGGTAGTTTGTAGTCTTTGATACTTCTAAGTGATAAGCTTCGTTTAAAAACTCAAACGATATGGAACTTTTATTTACACATATACTCTATTCAAGCAGTGTACTAAAAATCATTATTTAAGACATCCGGAATCAGACAAAAGTGACCGCCTCCTTGACAGCGACAAACAGCCGTCGAATCGCTTCTTTTGACATCAATTTTTTAAATAAGTGATACTTAATAATTATTTTGTGTCCCATCATTTGTTTCTTGGACATCGTCTCAGGTCAAGGTCAGTGAAGCAGAAGTCCGACTTTGCTTGGAAGTGGTCCGTGTCATGAGCAGAGCATTAAATCTAAATCAACATCTTGACCTGAAAGCACCTTATAAACTAATGTTTTTAATTTTGAATCACATATTTTGTTTTTATTTAACAAGCCCATCATCGCCCCTGCCCCTCTGAGCCCTTATTTTAAACAGTGGGAGATGTTAAGTTCCACCGACACTTGAGTCTGTGGGTACAGACAGGTACGCCTGGTCCGCCGGCCCCCCTCCCAAAACAGTGAATTATGGTAGCGACTTCGGAGAGATAACCGGTGCACGCATGTCAGGTGGGAAAGGAGGGAGGGGGGGGCGCTATGCTGTAAAATTACAAGATTTATTTTTCAACCATTTAAAGATAGTGACATGGCCCAGAGAGGACGCCGGATGCAATGAAATCTACCTCTTGAGACTTAACATTCTTCAAAGGGCACAATGAAATCTAACTCTTGAGACTTAACATTCTTCCAAGGACACAATGAAATCTAACTCTTGAGACTTAACATTCTTCAAAGGACACAATGAAATCTAACTCTTGAGACTTAGCATTCTTTAAAGGACACAATGAAATCTAATGCTTGAGACTTAACATTCTTCAAAGGGCACAATGAAATCTAACTCTTGAGACTTAACATTCTTCAAAGGACACAATGAAATATAACTCTTGAGACTTAACATTCTTCCAAGGACACAATGAAATCTAACTCTTGAGACTTAACATTCTTCAAAGGACACAATGAAATCTAACTCTTGAGACTTAGCATTTTTCAAAGGACACAATGAAATCTAACTCTTGAGACTTAACATTTTTCAAAGGACACAATGAAATCTAACTCTTGAGACTTAGCATTTTTCAAAGGACACAAGTTTCGTGTAAAACAAAAGAGGGGGTGAGCATTTATTGGTGTTCTTAAAAATTACATTTGGTTCTCGGGAAGGTGTGAAGAAGAGAATTTTTGAATATCCTTAAGCACCTAATTAAGTGCCACCATAGCATTGTGTAACTTAACCAGGGAACCTAATTAGGTTTCCACCATAGCATTGTGTAACTTAACCAAAGATCCTAATTAGGTTGCCAACATAGCATTGTGTAACTTAACCAGAGATCCTAATTAGGTTGCCAACATAGCATTGTGTAACTTAACCAGAGAACCTAATTAGGTTGCCAACATAGCATTGTGTAACTTAACCAGATAACCTAATTAGGTTGCCACCATAGCATTGTGTAATTTAACCAGATAACTCATTAGGTTGCCACCATAGCATTGTGTAACTTAACCAGAGATCCTAATTAGGTTGCAAACATAGCAACAAAGCAGGTTGTCACCAAAGCATTGTGTCAACAAAGCAAGTTGTCACCAAAGCATTGTGTCAACTTAGTCGGTTGCCGCCAGAGCATGGTGTCACATAATCAGGTTGCCACAATCGTGACTTCGGCCCAAAACCGAAGTTAAGCCGAAAGTTAAAAAAATCCACATTATCAATAATACTTTACTAATCAGTAAGTAATCTTATATCCAGAAATAATCCTAAGAAACCTACACTTGCAGTAAAAGTCCTCACATGGCAGTTCAGCGTTAACTGGTTATTTATTGAAGTCAAACATCGGAATGTTGTAGTTCAGAAACATTTTCTCCGCAATATTTTACCTATGGCTATGAGAAGATTTATGAGCATGATAATGATCAATCAAAATGAGTGTCACGAAAGAATGAATTGAATAAACCTAGGGTTCCCAATTTTTTTTTTTAATAATAAAACAAAAATAATACCAGAAATATTACCATTACCTATGTTTCTTTGTCACAAAATCATATACCTTTGCCTAAGCCTAACTGTAATTGTATTATGGGAAATAGTGAACAAGTATGTCATCATGCAGCTGTAGGCAGCGTTGGCAAAGAATTGGTCACATATCATACCATGAAGGAAAAACGTTGAGCAGAAATGAATATTGGATTGTCGGTCGACAGACAGACAGAGTGGCCGTCTGACTTCTGGCAGAAGACGAGAAAGCCTAAATCATTTTCGGCCGTAACCGAAACTTGGCGCAAATGATCACATGGTAACTTTCGGCGCCAAAACCGAAATTCAGTCGGCCTCTAGTTTGTAGTTATACTATAGACTGTGCCTCCAGAATTACGATAAGGTTGATAAATGGCAAGTGAACATTGAAGTTTTGAGCTGCTGCGAATGTGTTAAGTAGCTGCTTTCTCACAGGGTCAAGCAGTGTGTTCAACCAATGTCTTGGGATGCGACACTCAGGTGTAGGGGATCACCGCAAACTTCTGGGACTACCCAATTGTGGCAGTCGACCTGAGAGGAAATCCAAGTCAGCAGGAGCAGGCGTGGCTGATCACTCAGCGTGCGTCAACAGGTGGAACATTTGGGGCAGCTGGCAATAAACGCAGTCATGCCCCCCCCCCCCCCCAATTGAAATAACACGAAGACCAAAGAACTCTTATAGTGCGCCTGAAGCAATGGTAGTGGCTTGTGGAGACATGGTGTTCGTTCTTCGCATGCGAAGATGACCAAGGCTATATTCAACGTGAGTACACAGGTGGTCTGCCGATCAAGCGAAGATGACCAAGGTTATATTCAACGTGAGTACGCAGGTGGTCTGCCAGTCATACGAAGATGACCAAGGCTATATTCAACGTGAGTACGCAGGTGGTCTGCCAGTCAAGCGAAGATGACCAAGGCTATATTCAACGGTGAGTACACAGGTGGTCTGCCAGTCAAGCGAAGATGACCAAGGCTGTATTCAACGGTGAGTACGCAGGTGGTCTGCCAGTCATACGAAGATGACCAAGGCTAAATTCAACGGTGAATACGCAGGTGGTCTGCCAGTCATGCGAAGATGACCAAGGCTAAATTCAACGGTGAATACACAGGTGGTCTGCCAGTCATACGAAGATGACCAAGGCTAAATTCAACGGTGAATATACAGGTGGTCTGCCAGTCATGCGAAGATGACCAAGGCTAAATTCAACGGTGAATACACAGGTGGTCTGCCAGTCATGCGAAGATGACCAAGGCTATATTCAACGGTGAATACACAGGTGGTCTGCCAGTCATGTGAAGATGACCAAGGCTAAATTCAACGGTGAATACACAGGTGGTCTGCCAGTCAAACGAAGATGGACAAGGCTATATTCAACGGTGAGTACGCAGGTGGCCTGCTAGTCCTATATAGTACTGGATAGCTTTCCTGCACGTAGACACACGTTGTTTTGGGTCCTAGTTGGATATGAGTCGATTCTGCTTTTCCTGGCCGTGCGCTTTCTTTGGGCGTGAGCAGCCCGTTTATTCTCTGAGCATTGTGCTCCATAGGGACATAGGACGCCTGATGATGGATGCACTAAGTTATTTCCCACAAGGTGCGCCACGTCATGATCAAGTTCATCAACATTTCCTTCAATCATTTCGCTTCTTATATTATTATTTGTGAGAAATTGTAATGGCATCAAACAGTTTAAGGTTTAGTTCAGGTGTCCTCAAACTACGGTCCATGACTAGATCCGTCCCGTCGGTGGTCTTTCCCCCGGCCCGCCTGACCGTCGTACGGGTACCCAGGTAACAGTAACAGATATGGAACCAGACACTGACTATCTCCCAGTAACAGATATGGAACCAGACACTGACTATCTCCCAGTAACAGATATGGAACCAGACGCTGACTATCTCCCAGTAATAGATATGGAACCAGACACAGACTATCTCCCAGTAACAGATATGGAACCAGACACTGACTATCTCCCAGTAATAGATATGGAACCAGACACAGACTATCTCCCAGTAACAGATATGGAACCAGACACTGACTATCTCCTTAGCTAAATGTAGTCCCATAATTCTACCGAAATTCTTAAAACTTATAAGTTAACTGAAAGTTTTCTTCATTTTTAAATATGCATTTTTAGCACAAATAAGATATGTGCATTATGCCTAGGAATTCGTTCATACTTTCTTCAAATTATGCTTCCGCCCACACCAGTGACCGAGGGCCAGTCAACCGGTCCCATGTTTAAAAGTTTTGAGGAACCCTGGTCTGGTTACCTTAGGTAATTATTTCAATCTAATAAGTCGATGTTGTTATTTTAAACTAAATAAACCGTGGACCAAATCCTAAAGACTATAAATAGCCTGGGTTCATGTAGCGGCAAAACGTTTGAAATCATTGGGCCCAATAAATGTTAGCTGAGCCATAAAAACAGTTGACCTATTTTTAAGTCAGTTGAATGCAAGCACGCTGCACTTCTAGCCGTTCTGTCACTGGCGTTGTGTTAAGATTTCTGTTTAAAAGATCAACGGATGTTAATTTACCCTTAAAAAAAGGGGCAGTGCAAGCAGTCGCGGACGTTGCCTGGAAAGTTAGTCTTAATATGGCACGCCGTGCAGGAGGGGGGGGGGGGGGGGCGCCATTTGATGATGCGTTATAGTTAAACAACTGACGGGTATGATTAATGCAAAGAGAACAGGAAGTGGGTGCGTCAGAGGTGGACCACCTTCAAGGCTGTGCAAGGCAAAACAGTATTTCGCTCCATGTCATATTCCTTTATGAGGTGGTTTTCATTGTTTAACATTTCTAGCTAGTACCATAGTCACAAAACTAGTCTTGTCAGCAGACCAAGGAAATGAAAGCGGAAGTGATTTCCAAAATGTTCATTGCTTCTCGACGATCAGAAAAGAAAGCATTGGTTCTTAAAGCAATACACTTCCAGTCAAAAAGTGGAGGTGATGGTACATAATCTCTAACAATGAGCCACCACCATTTCGCCGACGCCTCTTCGCCGCCACCGTTTCGCCACCAGGCCATTTACATTTTAACTAAAAAATTGATAATTGAAACACACGGTTGATTATAAAAATGTTGATTTTTTAAGAAGATCTATCTATGTCAACGTCATAGTATGTTTGTAGGTTGTTAGTTCCACATAATAATTTTTTTAGCAATTTAAGACAGATGCTTGACAACAGAATACCCCCCCTGCCCAATTAAAATCCCCCTTACACAAGCTCAACAGACTATAATCCCCCTTTTACGACATGGGTTATTTTTGGCTGAAATTCATGTTTTTTAAATGTTTTTCCTTGAATTAACGCAAAAATTTTAAGTTCAAAATTTCAATGATGTCAATATTTTTAAATGAATAACCTGAGCACAGATTCCCTGACCGCCTATCTTCTGAACCCACATAACCATGGCATGGTCAACCCACATAACCATGTCATGGTCAACCCACATAACCATGGCATGGTCAACCCACATAACCATGTCATGGTCAACTCACATAACCATGGCATGGTCAACCCACATAACCATGTCATGGTCAACCCACATAACCATGTCATGGTCAACCCACATAACCATGTCATGGTCAACTCACATAACCATGTCATGGTCAACTCACATAACCATGTCATGGTCAACTCACATAACCATGTCATGGTCAACCCACATAACCATGTCATGGTCAACCCACATAACCATGGCATGGTCAACCCACATAACCATGGCATGGTCAACCCACATAACCATGGCATGGTCAACCCACATAACCATGGCATGGTCAACTCACATAACCATGGCATGGTCAACTCACATAACCATGGCATGGTCAACCCACATAACCATGGCATGGTCAACCCACATAACCATGTCATGGTCAACCCACATAACCATGTCATGGTCAACCCACATAACCATGGCATGGTCAACCCACATAACCATGTCATGGTCAACCAACATAACCATGGCATGGTCAACTCACATAACCATGGCATGGTCAACCCACATAACCATGTCATGGTCAACCCACATAACCATGTCATGGTCAACCCACATAACCATGTCATGGTCAACCCACATAACCATGACATGGTCAACCCACATAACCATGTCATGGTCAACCCACATAACCATGTCATGGTCAACCCACATAACCATGTCATGGTCAACCCACATAACCATGTCATGGTCAACTCACATAACCATGGCATGGTCAACTCACATAACCATGGCATGGTCAACTCACATAACCATGTCATGGTCAACTCACATAACCATGGCATGGTCAACCCACATAACCATGTCATGGTCAACCCACATAACCATGTCATGGTCAACTCACCACACTGGTGTCAGCTACACTCAACCCACATAACCATGTCATGGTCAACTCACCACACTGGTGTCAGCTACACTCAACCCACATAACCATGGCATGGTCAACTCACCACACTGGTGTCAGCTGCACTCAACCCACATAACCATGTCATGGTCAACTCACCACACTGGTGTCAGCTAAACTCAACCCACATAACCATGTCATGCTCAACTCACCACACTGGTGTCAGCTAAACTCAACCCACATAACCATGTCATGCTCAACTCACCACACTGGTGTCAGCTAAACTCAACCCACATAACCATGTCATGGTCAACTCACCACACTGGTGTCAGCTAAACTCAACCCACATAACCATGTCATGGTCAACTCACCACACTGGTGTCAGCTAAACTCAACCCACATAACCATGCCATGGTCAACTCACCACACTGGTGTCAGCTAAACTCAACCCACATAACCATGTCATGGTCAACTCACCACACTGGTGTCAGCTACACTCAACCCACATAACCATGGCATGGTCAACTCACCACACTGGTGTCAGCTACACTCAACCCACATAACCATGGCGTGGTCAACTCACCACACTGGTGTCAGCTACACTCAACCCACATAACCATGTCATGGTCAACTCACCACACTGGTGTCAGCTACACTCAACCCACATAACCATGGCATGGTCAACTCACCACACTGGTGTCAGCTGCACTCAACCCACATAACCATGTCATGGTCAACTCACCACACTGGTGTCAGCTAAACTCAACCCACATAACCATGTCATGCTCAACTCACCACACTGGTGTCAGCTAAACTCAACCCACATAACCATGTCATGCTCAACTCACCACACTGGTGTCAGCTAAACTCAACCCACATAACCATGTCATGGTCAACTCACCACACTGGTGTCAGCTAAACTCAACCCACATAACCATGTCATGGTCAACTCACCACACTGGTGTCAGCTAAACTCAACCCACAAAACCATGCCATGGTCAACTCACCACACTGGTGTCAGCTAAACTCAACCCACATAACCATGTCATGCTCAACTCACCACACTGGTGTCAGTTAAACTCAACCCACATAGCCATGTCATGCTCAACTCACCACACTGGTGTCAGCTAAACTCAACCCACATAACCATGTCATGCTCAACTCACCACACTGGTGTCCGCTACACTCAACCCACATAACCATGTCATGCTCAACTCACCACTCTGGTATCAGCTACACTCAATCCACATAACCATGTCATGGTCAACTCACCACACTGGTATCATCTACACTCAACCCACATAACCATGTCATGGTCAACTCACCACACTGGTGTCAGCTTAACTCAACCCACATAACCATGCCCTGGTCAACTCACCACACTGGTGTCAGCTACACTCTAACAAGGTGGGCCACATAAACATTTCATGCTCAAAGTGGTGGTATGCGGAACACAATTGGTTTTATGCGGATGTCTTCTCATACAAGCATTCTTGACCCTTTGCTAGTCACTGGACTCATTTTTCAGGTCAAGGCATCGGACCTTTCTCATATCGAAGTATTCATATAAATATAGATAATATTAATATTACAAAGGAAATGTAGCTTTTCACTTAAGGGACCCACCGACCACAGGATAAGAACCACTGCTAGAACTAAACTGTCACGCAAGGTATGTTGTCTTTTCCTTCTTCCATCTCTCGTAGTTATGAATCACTCTCAGACGGTACACTTGGCTGAAAGACAGAAGAAAGGAAAAAACTCCACCTCAGCAACGACCCAGACGACGGCTGAGGATGGAAAGATGCCATAAGACCAACAACAACAACACACCTTGGGGGGGGGGGAGGAAAGGAAGTTGTGGAATGGAAGCCATCAACAGGTTTAAGTAGTCAGGTACCAAACGTGAGGTACGTGCTAACGACTTAGGTACTCCGGCACCGTGCTAAAAAACTGCCTAAATATAGTGGTGGGCAAGGTCAGAGGTTGTTATAGACATACCCACGAGTTTTAGCTTGAAATATGTACAGAAGATGAGAGAGCGAGAGAGCATTTATTACAAGT
>CAXITT010000458.1:455099-503525 GCA_964033795.1 Lymnaea stagnalis | reverse complement strand
TTTTTCTCTAATTCAAAGACCACTTTTTCTTAAAATATCAACTTTAGATATGATGTATTTTTCTCTAATTCAAAGACCACTTTTTCTTAAAATATCAACTTTAGATACCGTATGACGTATTTTTCTCTAATTCAAAGACCACTTTTTCTTCATATATCAACTTTAGATATGATGTATTTTTCTCTAATTCAAAGACCGCTTTTTCTTCGAGACACATCACGCAACGTGTTTAACTCTTTTAAACACTCTAGGAAAGGTGGCCAAAGAGGCTGACCAAGGTTCGACAACGGCGGCGGTCGGGGGGGGGGGGGAGGGTGAAGAGGCAAAAGTTAAACAAAGATGAATTTGTGAAATGCACTATTTGCTTCCAGCCCTCTTCTGTTTGGCCATCATCGACAACAAAGGATTACGTGGCGACGCCACTGATGATTGATTATAAGGGTAAGCCGTAAGCCCTCGCCTTACACTCGAGTTCGGTCAGAAAGAAACAATCAAAGCCAAAACCGATTCTGTTTGTCTAGGAACGGCGGACCGATGGGACCGGGCGACCAGTGGACTATTAACCAACAATACCATGGGAGTTGATGTCAGGATTAGGCAGGGGCGGAGAGGTTGGGGGAGGGGGGGGCATACAAGCGCTTGATATTCGAAGATACTGGTCTATAGGTTCAGTTAAACGACAAGGAGAATAAATAAAAAAAAAAGAGAGAGATCCAAGATACATATTATTGAAAGTTCCTTGTACATTATTACAAGTGAAAACAATGGCGATACGTTTATATAGCTGAAGAAGACCAAATGGGAGTGAAGTGCAAGTGAGAAGCTCTGTAGCGCTGTTAAAAAAAATAGCTTTCAGGGGATCGATTTTAGAGCAGCAAATGTCTGACACTTGAGAATCCTCTAAGCGCGAGGTGACTCTTATAGATGCATGTTAGGCTACGTTTGCTGATTTCCCCCTTGCACGTGTCAGATGTTTACATCCAAGAATAAGATAAGGACAAGATTTGAGCCGTAACTTGAGCAGTCATTATGACTTAAAATGTCAGTAAAGTTACCCTGATCCCCACATGACATGATAGACATAGCTTCACGTGACATTTTCGCAGCATATCTTTGTGAAACATTGGCGTTGACTTGGAAGCACTGAAAGTAGGTGCATCATTTTGAAGTTCAATTATCAGACGACTTCAAGCATGACGAGAGCAATGGAGTGGCAAGGAGAAAAAAAGAGAAGAAAAGCGTGCCTCACACACACACACAAAAAAGGGGGGGGTGATAATTTCATTGGGGCCCAAGTAAGTGTTAAGATTAAAACTTTAAGCGTCCCCACCCACCCCGCCGTCCAGGGACATTTCCGGGTTTTCGACCCCTGCTGACGCGACAGCCTCCTCACAAGAATGCAATGTCTGGGGACTACACGTTGAAGAGTAGAGATGAGTCTGCCTCGATACAATGACTCATTTACATTAGGGACATTTGAATTTTAACTAAGAACTACATACAGCGCGCTGGGATCTGGACTTTGTAGAGATTGGATGCCCATCATGTAACAGCTGACTAACTTACACGATCCGTAAACTGCTTTAATACGCTAAGACTTAAGATAGTAATTTCCATTAAATGTTCATTTGTATTTCGTCAAGAGACAATAAAAACAATGCATAGAAACTATTCTTCTTGAAAATGAGAGTCGTAGAAAGCAACTGAGGCTATGAATGAATGTTAAGTTACATGTCCGTTCAACGGGTCTAAACGTTAAAATAGCATTGGCCAGTGTGACTGCAGCGAAATGGAAACCCCGAGATATGTGTTGATGTTGGTCCTACTACACGGCGGCCCACGAAGCTTGATAAAACGTCAATTAGTTGTTGGTTTCTCATGTAAATGCAATGTAACCTTACCGGTCATTGCGCGGCGTTTTTAAGGACAGAAACCTCCAGTCCTTAGCCAGCGGGGCGCGCCCCCACCCCCATCCCCACCACCACATACTTTTTGTAACCAGCTCAGCAAGGCAATATCCCCCTGTTGTTCACATTGCAACTAGGCCAATGTGGTGATATGAACACAATTCCGGGTCATGCAACGTTTCAATGCTACTGTTACCACACTATGGCGTTATAATTCATCTAGGTTACAAACGCCCAACAGACGCATATTGCAGGAGGCCCAATGGGAGAATGCGTACCTAGGCCGGAATTAAAACTAAAAGCAAGATCCCCACAATAATCTCGTCTGCATTTCATTGTTTAATTCATAAATTAAGCAAGGCTCCGAAAGTTAATGTGTAAACATGCTTTGATTTGTTCAGACTCTTACTGGTAGTTGCATTTCCTGGGGAGAAAGGCAGATAGTGACTAAAGGAAATTGATGACTGAAGGCAATGAGTGACTGCTCAGTACCATCCACCACCCAATTTCCATGAGTCCGCTAGTGATCTGACATTGGTTATAACACAATCGCAAGGACATGTGTTCGATGTTCAATAAAGTCAGCACACATTTCATTAACACAACTGCAGGAGAATGTTTATTCTTAAACCAAACAAAGTATGGGATGATATTAAGCCACGCGGAATCAGTCATCAAAGAATTCTGCAGTAATCGTCATCTCAACACTATTGGGTTACTTCTTTCTTTCTATGAAACCCGATTCTCTGTATTGTGTACGTTGCTAATGAGTGCTCAGCACAGTGAAATTTCTCAAGAACTCACTAACTCTATCTGGAAACCGTTACCTACCTGTGTTTTAAAGAGAGAAGGATCGGGGGAAAAACGCGATTTAAAAATAAATGTTCCTGGCGCTCGCATAATGTAACGTCACACTTTCCTCATTTTTTTATTTGTCCTAGCTAGCACCCCCCCCCCCCCCCCCCCCCCCCCCCCCCCCCCCCCCCCCCCCCCCCCCCCCCCCTTTCCTCATTTTTTGTTTTGTCCCAGCCACCCCCCCCCCCCCCCACCCCACCCGCTTCCACTCAAGACTCACCTTCCAAACCCATGCACATCCACACAATTAGACATGCACAAAAATCGCACGTAGAGTGTAATGCTCGTTTCCCATCCTGTTTGTATGCCAGCAAGTCAATGAAATTGTTGAAATGATGTCTTAAGTGTGTGGTTACAAAAACCAGCACGTGGACGGTATATAGTGACTAATCCATTGACGTGCCCACCCTTAAATCAGACTATTTAAATTGAAGGAGGGGTGGGAGGGGGGATATGTCCAACGTAATTAATGACTTAATGACCTGAGTCGGATTTAATGAAAGCACATTGATTAATCAATAATCTTGTTGGAGGCTATTAATTTTGAAGTATGTGAAGAAGCCCCTTTGAGGGATTATAAGGGGAAAAAACCTGGACAGCCTATGCAGTTGTTGATGTCAAATGTAAGGCAAGAATGTAACCCAACTAGAAATATGCGTCATTTGTAACACATGAGATTTATAATCCTGTCAGGTAGTATCTCAAAGAAAGACAAGAGTGCTTTTGTTGAGATTTGATCTATTATGACTTTTGCATTAAACTGCAAGGAGTCATTTTAAGCTGTGGCACAGATACATACAAAATATAACAAAATTAAAAGTCTATGCCTATGGCTATAACAGACCCCATTATTCTTTGACATTTTTCAATATTTTGTTGTTTACCTTAAGATAAAGTATCATATAAAAGAACACATACAAGTATTACTGAAACAACATCTTATTTTAAGAAAGCATGCTACAGCTACAGTAGGCCTATATTACAAACTTAAATTCTATACTATACTATAATTTATATTAGAGAGCTTCTAATTTAAGTTACACCTTTAAAACATCTATTATGTAAAACATCTGTATGGTACATACAAATCCTTTTATAACTTTATAAACAGGGAACAAATTGTCAACAAGCTTTATTGTTACCAATATATATTTTTGTAGCACTTTCACTTGCATCACTCATTGAAAAAAATGTGGCCTATTAGACTATTAGAATTAAGCTTTGGTTACTGTACTCTAATCATTTTTAAACATACAACCCAATTCAAGCCCAATCAAACACATTTTATGCTGTCTACCAATATTTTACAACAATACAGAGTCAGTGGTGGAGTATACCTGGGCTGGATTGGTAGAATAAGGGTTCTTAAAAAGTTCCTTTAATTATATTATTTTGGCTTTTTTTTTTTTTTTTTTTAAATTTACAATACTGTT
This sequence comes from Lymnaea stagnalis, assembly GCA_964033795.1. Lineage (NCBI taxonomy): Eukaryota > Metazoa > Mollusca > Gastropoda > Lymnaeidae > Lymnaea > Lymnaea stagnalis. The sequence goes on along the minus strand of CAXITT010000458.1, from coordinate 499,330 downwards.
GTTAGCCAAATTTTTTTTTTTTAATTTATAAAAATAATTTTTTTTAGTTTGAAAAAGTATATCTTTTTTTTTAAATCATCTTCCCATATTGTATTATCTGGTATTTGTGTGTGAAAGATAATTTAATGAAATAATTTAAATTGAAAATGGGCGTGGCATCTGCTTTGTTTACAAAAGTAGGTTTCAAATTTTAGGGGAATTCTTTAAATGAAAGGTAACGAGTGCCTTCTAATAATTTCACATCAATAAAGGTTATTTTTAACGGATGAAACAGTTTCTTCTCCAACCATTCATGGATTAGCAAATGAAAGCCTAAATCTAGAAAAACCAGGTAAGTGCAAGAGTGCCCAGCACAGCCGCTAAAGCGCTCTACTCAGATGGGAATCCAGGTGTGTGTATCGCTATTCTGAGCGGCTTGAAAGAGAAGTTTATAAAACATTTTTTAAAGGAAAGTATTGAAATAAATTATTGTAAGCTTACCTTTGCTACTTTTACTGGTTCATTAAATTCCCTGCCACCTTGTAGCCTAAATCCCCAGGGGGAGCCCCCTGTCAGAACAATAGTGAACGTGGTCATGTTTTGATCGAAACCGCCATGAAGCTGAGGAGAATTTACACGAAAATCGAGGGGATTGACCTATAGCAGTTTTCAAGAAAAATAGTGACCCTAGATTTTCTAAAAATAGATTTATATATCAAATTAATACAAATAACTGTAATTTAGGTGGAAGTTTATGAAACGTATAATAATTAATAATTTTAAAAAATTAATGTCTTAATATTTCTTCAAATTTCAATCAACTGCTTTTAAAGGCAAAAAGAAGGTGTGAAGTCTGAATAAAAGAATCCTTTCGATTTCATGCCATTGGAAAATATTCCCAATAAATTAAATTGAAAACAAAAGTTTATTACAATTTTAAAATACAATTTGGTCAAAAATTTCAATAAAAATTAATAGTAACACTTATTTTTATCATAATTTAAATTGTGAATCTTAATTCTATGAAAACTTACTTTTTTATAAATAAATATGTGTATAAAACGATATAAATAAATTAAGCTTAGTATTTGAAGGTTTTACTTCCGGTGTCAAGTTAGCAACACTATAAACTATTCTCTTTTCGTTGATTTGATGGATTTTGAGTCAACAATAACGGTTATTTTTTTTACCTGAATAACCCGATAACAACACATTTAGTATCATGGGTACGTTTATAATGCTTAACTGAAATCCAGGGAACGAATTTTGGTGTCGGCAAGCATTTCTTTGTCAATGCCTTTCATTTTTTCCCCACTCCTTAAATAAATAAATTATTTCGGCTATTCAATTTTTTTTTTAATTGTGAGAGAAGACTCGGAGGATCAGTTCAAAAAAAAGAGTAACAAAGTCAGCAGACATGGATAGATCTAAGATTACAGCTTATAGTTGACCACGCTTTTAATTTTCTAAGTCATGTTCTTAATCTTAATGCCCATGTTTGTGTAGTAACTTTTATTGATCTAATTGTAAAACCCTACATGATAGTCTTGCAGTACAGTACACACAGAGCAGTGAGAATGAGAAGGGACTCATACAGTCATTTATTCATTTCATATTCTTATGTTTTTATTACTTAATTATCAATCTTCCGTATAACATTTTTAGGTAAATTTTAAGGACGAATGCCACATTTTTATCGAATTGCACACAAATGTATCCCTAAATCGATCCCTATGCCTAACCCTAACCCTAAATCAATCCCTATGCCTAACTTGAACCCTAAATCAATCCCTCAACCTAACCTAAATCATAATTCACTGCAACTATAATAAACACACAAAAGACGCTGTGGCATCCCTCCTTTATATCAGCCCATTTTTAATTTGATTATAAAATTCTCTTAACAAGTAATGTCACAATTCCTTGTTACATTTTAACAAAGATTATAATAATAATACTGATACGGATTATAATAATTATATGTTTATTATTGTTATGTAAACCATCCCCCCTTAAATTATATTTTGCCTTCTCCCTCTACCATTAAAAATATTAATAAGTATATTATGTTTGTCACAGTCACAGATATGTCAGCACAATAGAATCCATAAGCTTTTAACATGTGATTGGTTGGATCTGGGTTGGGACATAATTAAGCTATTGATAACAATTATTTTTTTTATTTATTTTTTTTCACCAAAAAAGAACCTTTTGTATTGATTTATAAATTTAACAAAATAAGAATTCATAGCAGAAAAACAAATATGTAATATTAGCCACTTCGATGAGATCCGGGAATCGCCGAAAACCGGATATCGTGATTTCGTTATCAAAATGGCGATCTCCACTTTTTAATTTACAGAGACCCTCGTTGTTTACGATTTTTTTGCTAATTATAGCCCAGCAAGAACATTCTATTTCCGCCCACAACTTTGAGTAGACATGTTGTTTTATGATTAGACACTTTTGTTCTAAAAAATATTTGAGGTCTTAACTTTGAAAATTGAAAGTAAAATAATGCTTATTTTACTCATTCATATTTTTTTTCTGGAAAGGGTGTCTTTCTTAAATAAAAAGACGACGGGAGATAATAGCATAAATTACAACATATCAAAAATTCTAGAGGTTAGCACCCAGTTCAATGGTCTAAAAATGCCTACCAAATTTTTGTCACGTGTGTCCCAAAATGACCTATTATCGATAGCGATTTTTAATAATCAAAAAAAAAAAGTAAATAACTTGATTTACAATGGAAATCCAGCTTATTACTCCAAAATAACTCATTCAAAAACAAAAACAAATAATTTAATAACACAGATACCTATCTAAACAACATAAATATATTTTTTTAACTTGTTTTGATGCTTTTATTGAAGGGTATTGACTTGGGTAGTGGGTTAAACTGAATTATTATTAGCCTCATTTTATTATAATTAATATATTAAATATAAAAGTTAAATATATATACAGGCCTAGCAAAGTATAGTATTTTAGTATAGGCCTAGCTCCTGCCCAACTCATTATTTGTGTGACACATATTTGTTATTTGTAATGATATTTTAATGAATATTATGATTCTTAATTTAATGAATAGATTATGCAAAAATGTAAACAAAAAAATAGTCACTTACCTTTCATATTGAAATATCCTATATTTAATCACATATCACAATATTTCACAATAGAATTATTACATAATCCTTGTATTCTCAAAGAAAAAACACACTTTCTGCCACAATAGTCCAAGAATTACTTAAGATATTATTAATAATATTTAAGAACAATCATAAAAACTTATACTTACCACAAGCAAATGACTAGAACTTATTTTAGTTTGTATAAACCACCAAAGTTGATTCTATCAATGCATGTTAATTTGTGAAACAAGATTACTAACTTGTAAAAAAATGACATACTATTCATATCATATGAATGTCTGAATATGACCAAAAAATAGTATGTCATTTTTTTACAAGTTAGTAATCTTGTTTCACAAATTAACATGCATTGATAGAATCAAAGCAAATTGAGGGTCACAAAATGTGGAGGAAAATCCCATAGTAAAAAAGTGCCTTTGAGGTCCCTACTAAAAAATTCATAACTTTTGAACCACTTGAGCTAGAAAGTTGATCTTGGTGGTTTTTGTAATCTATTCTCCAGGCTCTATACAGCTGTAGTGTTTTTTATATTTTTAAAAATGTTTTGAAATTTTAATCAAAGTGCCTAGTAATATCAATATCACTTAACAAATCATCAGTTTTAATCACATACAAGCCAGTTTGAAAAACTGATAAAATTGTCCTAACTTACTTGAAGAGTTACAATTTTAATTAAGTATTTGGTTGGTGGATTTATTTTGAATTAAATTTATTATTATAATTTAAATTTACAGATATTATTGTAGATAGCTTAAACTTAAAACATTTTTTTTTTGTGTGTCTGAAATCCCCCAGAGTCAGCATCATTGTAATGTATTTAATCATTCATAATAGTAATGTATTTTATATAATATATATTTTTATACAGATGATGCAGTGGCTTTGCTCTCAAATCTGAGTCTCACAGATTCAAAGCAGCAACAAGAACAAGTTATAGCTAAACTCATCCAATGTGTGTGTGATTTAAGTAAGTAAATTTCTCGTAGCTCTCGTATCTATGTGATAAAATAAATAAAAACAAATTTTAGATAAAAATTCAATTCTGCTTGACTATAGGCTTAGGAGAAGTTTTAGTCCACTTTTCCAAACACATAAGACTAGAAGTAAAAATACTTTTGTCATAAGTTTATGAGCATAGTAAAACTTCAATTTAAAAGACTCCTCTTTCCCTACCATTCTGAAAGGAATGACTTTGTGTACAATTTGATTTACTGTATGAAATAATTTGTATTACAACATATAATTAACTAAAAAATATGAAATGACTGCTTGCAAATGCTGGCATCCGTGTGGGCTTCGGAGGTTGAATTCCACAAGGCCTGTGATTATTCTTCAAGGAAGATAAGCTGGTTCCCAACAGCAACTAGCCTCTCCAAGGATAACCCAAGGGAACAACAAGGGATGATACAGCTTGGCACCCGTGACGACCCAGGAGTTGTCGTAATGTTTCATTGTACCAAAGTTATCCACAATTTTGGGACTCCATCTCCAGGTTTGATTTCAGAGTTGCCTTCTCTTAGATGAGTTGCCATCCAAGTTTAACGAGTCCCATCAATGGGGGTGCTGGTCATGTTTTTGCTTGACTGGGCAAAGCTGGGATTGAACTCCAGACCACCAACTTGAGATTTGTTCAGTTTACACCACTCGGCCACCCAGCAAATACACTAGTAGAAATAACAGTTTTCTCTATCATTCTGTCTATAAGATTTTACTTTGATTTATATATTATCATTTACCACTGAAGATTTTACTTTTACTATAAAGTTTAGATTCAAATAATAATAGACGATTACCATGTTTATATTTTGACCCTCATGCCCACACTAAATATTAAGAGATGCTATCCTATTAATTTACACCATTAAGTTTTTTTGCTATTTTTCCTATTTATTAGATTTCTTTGTTTTGAAGCAATGATTAAAAAGACAAGAGTTATATAATTTATGCTGTCATGGATAAAGAATTTTTTTTTTTTTCACAGTCATATTATAAAATGAGGTAAACTCAGATTATAACAAGATTTTTATTCTTCATTTTTTGTTGTCCTACATCAACTATTGTACATTTTATTATGACCGAAATCAAGTGAAGTTGGGTTCAGTATGTTAAGAAATTTAATTTCTCTGTAGCTAGAATTTTGTTTCTACAACTTGTAAGAAAAGATGGTTTATGCTGCATTAAGTTGAGAGTTCCTCTGAATTTATTTGTTTTATTGATCACTTGGTGGCTTTGTTATATTAATCCCTTAGAGAATCATAACACAAGTTAAGAACCCACATTATTGATTTTCTTGCTAAGGAGACATCAATATGTAGATTACAGAGCTATAGTTTTATCCATTTATGACATCAGACATGAAAAGGAGACGCAGAGAGAAAAGGGTGTAAGATATATGATGTCATCTATAATAATTATATCTTCAAATTTTATGTAGCCTCTCTACATTAGAACATTTCTGGGCAATTGCCCTGATGCATTTTGACTCAAATGTCTTCCCTTCAATTTTTGCATTAGTATCCCTGATCTCAGAACATTTATTTAAACAGAACATGTTTACCTTGTCTCATGTTTGTTTTAATTGAGTGGATTTTGGGGTGTGGGCTGGCAACAGGGTAAAACAATGTTGGGTGATGGTTTAATGTGTAATTGTGTGAGCATTTTTATTAGTCCTGAACCTTTATGTTGATTTCAGTCTATTATAGGAATGAGCCTAATGATGTTTTAATTACTGACTATAACTGGGTAGGCATTTGTACAGCAGACTTATTAAACTTGGACTTATTATTTGTTATTAATTTTGTGCAGATGAAAAAGAAGGCAATGAAGAGAAATCCCAAGCTCAGATTTCAATCTTGGAACACAAAGGCATTGAGATTTTGTTACAACATCTTCAAAATAATGCTTCCCCAGATAATGAGTCAATTCTTGCTTGCTCAGCACAATTAATTGCAGAGCTTGCTAAAACAGGTGAGCTATTAATTTTTCCTATTGCATTTTTTCAAGAGTTTTACATTATAGTGAATCATCTACTGACAACACAATGCATATTTATATTCAGGATGTACTGCATATTGTATTCCAAAGACAATTTGTAATACACTGTATGCTGCATTCAAATGTCAGATAGAACATTGTATAAAATAAATGGCTCATTGGATGTTTTAACCCTTCAACTCTAAGATCAACTTTGCTGAAATCAAAGGTTTTGCATCCACAGAAGCATTACGTGAGCCCCTGGTCAATAAAGATGTTGTGCCTAACCTATTAAAGCATCTACCAAGTAAAAACATTGCCTTAGCTACACAAGCCTGTCGTGCATTAGGGAATATATGCTATGATAATGGTAAATATTACCCCTGCTGCTCTTGTGATGTCATTTTAAAAAATAAAGGAATAAATTTATTCATTTTTATAATAACAGAAACTGTTTTTTCCTAGTTTGTAGCAAGTTACATGAAGCTAACCTTGAATTAGCTCACATTTTAGCTAATGAAGGATGTAGTGCAACAAAGTTGACTTATTTATTTAGTATTATTTGCTATTTTATTAAAATTTTGCACATTCATGGTATTTTACCTTATGTTTTTTAGTCTTAATTTTTGTACACAAAATTTTTATTTTTTAATATTATATTTGTTAAATTTTAAAAAATTTATTTTGAATGCAGATAAGGGTCGAATAGCAGTAGACAAAAATAGTGGCATTCCAATTATAATTGACGTACTCTCCAAGCAAATCAATAGCACTGATGATGGTGCATCTCGTTTACGTGTCATTGTATGTGGCTTCCTTCTCAACCTGACCAATAACTGTGGTAAGTTTTTTAATATTCATGTCAGTTTGTTGATCTGTTTATTGGAGCTTTTGTGTCTTGATGGATTAACATCATCTTTCTGTCATAGCTTCTTCTGTTCAAAGATGAGAATCATTGTCAGTATTTAGCCTCTGTGAGGAAATGATGCAACACACCAACTGACCTGTCCACAAACACAACCTTTACTGATTTAAACCAGTACCGGTTTCTTGACCATGAATTTCAACTTCAATTCTTCTAGGGGTTGTCCCCAGTTATGGGCAAAATAGCTGATTGGAATTGACTCGTTAGCCAAATCCAAAAGCTATACTGGTGATTCAGGTAAAGCCCTAAAAATCAATTGTCTTCCTAAAAATAGCTGTTGCCTTTTAAAGTTAGGATACGGCATGTCAGAATAAATCCGGAAGAAATAACTACCTGCTTTATCATTTCTTCTATTGAGCATCAACAGTACACTATATATAAAAAATATCAAGAATAATTCAAAGAGAAGGCCTTTCATTCCCTACAGGACCCTGTCATCTTTTACAAGTGTTTCTTCAAAATGTAAAAGATTTTTTTATTGAGGAGAACAATGTACATCATATGATAATATGAGTTCCCAGCCAAGTTATGGTCCTTGATGACATGTCATGTTAAAAGTTGTCATTGGTTTTATTTATAACTGTACAATTTGATATTGCTCTATTTTATTGCAGTAGTTCCTGTAGTTAATTGTGTTGACTGGGTCCTTCGGGTATTTTTCCACAGCTCTCAAATCAAAACAAGTTGTTACCTAACATTTGCAGTCTATAGTTTGCACCTTTAGAATGGTTTTAGAATGGTTAAGGTTTGAATGCAAAAGATGAAACCATTTTTACGAATTCACAAATATGTAAAATGGATTATATAAGTAACCAAGTTACTCAGTAGATTATTTGATGATGTCAAGATGGAGATGTCATGATTAAGACAGTGGGGCGGGGTTGGGTGTTCCTGCACTCACATAATGAAGTTCAGTTGTAAACAGTCCTTTGATGACCCTCATGGGGATAAGAAAGGTACACATTTTCCTATCAGCCTTGGGCTCCTGTACTTGGATAGGTTTTTTTCTTTTTTCTAAACATAAAATGTGGATAGGGCTTCTGATGGGCCGGCTCAAATGTATGAACAGTTTTAATCCAACTATAAGTCATTTCATTTGTGTTTTGCTATTGATGTGTTGTTTTTGTTTCTACAGCTGTATTCCAAATAGTGTGTTGGATTACTCAAGTTTGACTTCTTGTCATAATTTCACTTTAAACTCAACAAGAATTGTTCAATTAGAGTCCAATAAATAACTGTTTACTGAATGTTCACAATTCCGTGTGAGTTTGGGCCCCAAGTAGAACAATGTATAATATGATAATGTGAGTTGCCTTTGGAAATCAATTCAACATAAAATTATGAAATACAAACATAGAACATGTGCTGGGGCTTTCTTAGTTTCTATTTGTTGAAGTGGGACGTCCTTGAATGATAGGGAGCCATTTAGACTGGTTACCAGAAATGTGTTTGAAAGAAATTTCGCCAACGGAAAATTGATCGAGGGAAGTTTGGTCGAACGGAAGTTTAATTGATTTTTTTTTTCAGTTCATTCTATCCAATTTTTGTCTAATTTCTTTGTGATTGCACTATATTATATAGTAAAACAAAATAATGCGTTCAAAAAGAAATTTGACGCAAAATTTGATATTGTGAACTAAAAATACAATTCAATCAAATTCTCGTTCGACCAAACTTCCATCTCTCAATTCGAATACTCCATTGGGACATACTTAAATGATACGGAGCCATTTAGACACACTTGAATGAGAGAGAGCCATTGGGTCGTACTAAAAAGATAGGGAGGCCATTAGGACATACTAGAATGATAGGGAGCCATTTAGACTTTGTTAAATGATAGGGAGCCATTTAGATTTTGTTAAATGATAGGGAGCCATTTAGACTTTGTTAAATGATAGGGAGCCATTTAGACTTTGTTAAATGATAGGGAGCCATTGAGACCTACTTAAATGATAGGGAGCCATTTAGACTTTGTTAAATGTAACGGAGCCATTTAGACTTTGTTAAATGATAGGGAGCCATTTAGACTTTGTTAAATGATAGGGAGCCATTTAGACTTTGTTAAATGATAGGGAGCCATTTAGACTTTGTTAAATGATAGGGAGCCATTTAGACTTTGTTAAATGATAGGGAGCCATTTAGACTTTGTTAAATGATAGGGAGCCATTGAGACCTACTTAAATGATAGAGAGCCATTGTGACGTACTTAAATGATAGTGAGCCATTGAGACATACTTGAATGATAGGGAGCCATTGAGACCCACTTAAATGTAACGGAGCCATCAGGAAGTACTTGAATGAGAGTGAGCCATTTTGACATACTCAAAAGATAGTGAGCCATTTGAACATACTTGAATGATGTGGAGCCATTTAGGTATACTTGAATGATAGGGAACCATTGGGACGTAATTGAATGTTACGGAGCCATTGGGACCTACTTGAATGATAGGGAACCATTGGGAAGAAACAAGAAGTAAAGTGACTGAGTAGTTATGGTTGTAGATACTTCTATGACAAAACATGTCTTATGACTTTTGTCTGGTCAACCCGTGAACCATCTGGAGTGACGTAACCAGTTGGCCCCACAGGTTTACAAAGGGGTTGGCCACTCAGATGTTGACAAACGTGTCGACTTAATCCGTGAACAACAAAGATAACTCAAGTATCCCAAATAAAACACCCGGCCTGTGCTTTACATACTTGTTCGTGCATTTCAAGAACTCGGCCTAACTTAAAATATCTTCATCACGGGAGCCCCAATTCTGGCCAAATGTCAGAAATTCAATGTATTTGACGGGTCAGTGTGTGTCTTTTACCAGCTTTTCTTAAGATGACATAAGATGTGTTGGTCTGTGAGGACAAAGCAACTCCCCCCTCATCCTAGATGTCTGCTATGTCTTCCACCCAGGGGGATTTCGTTCGGATATTCTCGGGAATGTCTTGAGTTTGTCCCGAATAATTTCATTTTGTTTCTGAAAGGCAATTTTTTTTGTGTATCTGGAGTATGTTCACTTAACCTTGTATCTTCTGAAATAATGTAGCAGAGCACATTCATTCAATGTCGTCATTTGTCTTATGAGTGCCCAACTGATCCTTTCCTCTGTGGCAAAGCTGACAATGTCTACACAATCAAAGGTATTTGATAAGCCGTGGTTCCCGCTATAACATCATCAGGAGCACTCTTCTTCCCTCGACTGCATATTGTTTGTGTGAAGAAACTGACCTTAAACTCATTGGTATAATCAAGCTGGTATCACTGTATCAAATCACTGATTGGATTTATTTCATTGTTATTTTTATTTATTTCTTTTCATTTGACGTGGTGGGGGTGGGAAAAAGGGATGGGGGTTGATTGGAATCAAATGAAAAAATAAAGTGTATGTAAGTTGGCACAAAAAAAATCAGAGAGTGACATCTATGTGGAGCCAAACTTTAGAGAAATCTATGTTGAGCCAAACTTTAGAGACATCTATGTGGAGCCAAATGTTAGAGACATCTATGTGGAGCCAAACTTTAGAGACATCTATGTGGAGCCAAACTTTAGAGACATCTATGTGGAGCCAAACTTTAGAGACATCTATGTGGAGCCAAACTTAAGAGACATCTATGTGGAGCCAAACTTTAGAGACATCTTTGTGGAGCCAAACTTTAGAGACATCTATGTTGAGCCAAACTTTAGAGACATCTATGTTGAGCCAAACTTTAGAGACATCTGTGTAGAGTCAAACTTTAGTGACATGTCTGTAGAGGCAAACTCTGAATTTAAACCAGGAGCCAGAATGATCAGCAAATTGATCGTGGGCCCCTCAAATATAAGAAGAAGAAGAAGAGCCAAATGTTAGTGACATTTCTGTGAGTGAAACTATAGAGACATCTCCTTTGAGCCAAACCATAGAGAACCAAATCTTAGAGACATCCCTGTTGAGCCAAACTTAAGAGACACATTTGTCTGGTCAGACTCACTAATGAAAGCTAAACATTGTCATTGTCAGCTTCTTGGCAGGTTTCTGGGTCAATCCTGTACTGTCTCACTCTCTCAATCCTCCTTCTGCAACTCTCTTCTATCCCTCTCTCTCCATCCCACTTTCTCACATAACTCGAACACTCTCTCTCTTTCTCTGTTTCTTATTGTTATCGATTTTCTCAGCCTAGGCACCAATCCTCTCTCTGTCTCTCTCTCTCTCTCTCTCTCTTCCTCCCTCCCTCCCTCTGTCTCTCCTCCTCCCTCCCTCGCTCCCTCCTTCCCTCGCTCGCTCTCTCTCCCTCTCTTTCTCGCTCCCTCCCTCTCTCTCTCTCTGTCTCTCTGTCTCTCTCTTTCTCTGTCTTTCTCTCACACATTCATTTCTCTATTCATTTATACGGTCTTTTTTGTGTTTTTGTAACCTTGACAGCACATATTGTCACGCACGCTTCTGTCCCGAAAGATTCGTCCGTTTCCTGATATTAGTTAGCCATGCAGAAGAGGTTTCCTCTTGGTGCAGTGCCCCATGACTCGTGTGCTAAGACTCCGTCTAATCAAATCTTTCAGTTGATGGCATCCTAGGGGATATAACTCTCACCTCCATTCTCAGTTTTCATCTTAACCCCTGAGCCAGATTATCACAGGCTCCACACATGCGGATATTACCTAGCGCAGTGGTTCCCAGACTTTGAAGTTTTGTTGACCGGTGGTCCAGTTTCGACATTGCCCCAGAGTGCCAGACTTTTTATTCGACCAAAAATAGCCATGTCGTGCAGAACGGCAACGTAAGGCTCGTGGACCGGTGCCGGACCACCATTTCGGCAACGCCGACCTAGCCGCCATTTTATTTCACGTCTCTGTCACTTCAGCCGTCCCAATAAGATGAGCTGAGGGGTGAATGTCTCAACCAGGGCAAGAGAACCAGGGCAAGAGCCCTGACATGTCGATGTAATGGGTTCAGCCGACTGGCCAACAACATCAACCGAAAACCGCGAGGCACAAAATTCAGCAGTAAATAGTTGGTCACCCAAGGGGTGGACGAGTGCCCTGGTGATCGGAAGGTAACCCAAGGGGTGGACGAGTGCCCTGGTGGTCGGAAGGTTTTCATAGAGAATGTCGACTATCCCCGTGTCCCCCTTTCCCCCTCACCGGTTATGGTCCGGTCTAATCCACACTTGGTGCTTGCTCAGTCATCATTTTATGTACTCATATATCTGACAAGGGTACACATATCTTGACTACTCCAAATACAGTTTGATCTCTTGTAGCTAATCAACCTGGGGACACAATTGTTTAGCTGTAATACAACCAGGAGGACAACTGCAGTAACAAAGGGAACATCATCCAATCTATCTCCTTTGCCACCTGACTAAGATTGTGACGTCACGATTACCTGAACACTCTTTACAGTTCTATTACCCTCCTCTTCACCTTTTGTGTTGTTGAGCACGACGACAGCGATTGCAATGATAACGATGAGGTCGGTAACTATTTATTGGCAACCCTGTGACTCGATCAACTTCTCTGTTCACACGGGAGGGGGGGGAGTTATCGGGGTAACTGATCTCTCGGATAGAACAGAGCTCCTTGCTGTCCTATGGACCTACCTATCATGGGCGTCACTAAACCTATCATGGGCGTCACCAAACCTACCATGGGCGTCACTGCCTACCATGGCATGGGCGTCACTGCCTACTATGGGTGTCACTGAACCTACCATGGGCGTCACTGCCTACCATGGGCGTCACTGCCTACCCCATGGCATGGGTGTCACTGTACCTACCATGGGCGTCACTGCCTACCCCATGGCATGGGCGTCACTGCCTACCCCATGGCATGGGTGTCACTGTACCTACCATGGGCGTCACTGCCTACCATGGGCGTCACTGCCTACCCCATGGCATTGGCGTCACTGCTAGGGATGTCATCTGTCCGTATATGTGCGGACCGTCCGTCAGAAGTAAGACATAAAATGAGTTGTCAGTAAGTAGTTTCGAATGTCCATACAAAAATTGTGAAATTGTCTTTAATGATTGTGAAAGAAAGAAAACTTGTCTGAAACGTGTAGTAGCAATGAACCACCGATGAGAAGGACTTACAAATAACATGACGTTATAGATCAATAGAGGAAGTATCATAGAGTGATTGACTGTGTAGAGAGTCATAGCCCACGACTTATTGTAAGTGATATTAACTCCTTTGTTTCAACAAATTTATTTTTAGAAAAGTATCCGTCGACAAAAAGACGATCGACAATATGCGTCAGTAGATTGGATAAGGGCAGATAATGCCACAAGCCGGACGTTTCGGAAGCCACGGGGACGCGTATTATTGCGTCTGTGTGAATATGCTCTGTCTCCTAACGTATAATGGTCTGTTTACGCCGCTGAGATCTTATGAGTAAACCAACAGGTGAGAAAGTGCAGAGCTAAAGTAGTTAAAAAGTAGACATCGCTACTTCCGTTTGTCTAACTTGTTAGGCACGTCAGTGATTAAACCAATGACTTTGATTGTATACACGCAACAATGTTCAACAAATATAGCTAAAACAATCAGAGCTCACTGTGGCTTTTAAACATTATTTTGAAATTGTTATTTTTAAAAAAAATAATAATTTTAAAGGAGCCGTGATGTGCTCTTACTCACCTGCGTACGTGACTGTGTTAAAGACAACCAACATTAATTTGAGAAAACTCTTCAACCGGCAGATTTTACTTTGAGGCCTCGGCTTTCCGATAGAACCTTATTTGAATGACCAATCACCTTAACTAATTTCCAATGGAGGAGGCATGGAAATGAGAATATATTTTTAAAAAGAAATAATGACGGTATAGAGTCGACTGTTCGAACTGATTGAGACCGGTAAGGGGGTGGGCTGGGTAACTGCACACTCTCGCGGAAAGGTTGCGTGAAAGAATTCAGTGCATAGAATCAGTGGCGGAGGCAAGGGAGAAGCTTTCGGGACACCCCTACCCCTTCCCGGGAGACTTAACTTGATTACCGTATGAATGGTGCCCTGGTCTCAGATATGGTGCCCTGGTCTCAGACATGGTGTCCTGGTCTCAGATATGGTGCCCTGGTCTCAGACATGGTGTCCTGGTCTCAGACATGGTGTCCTGATCTCAGACTGTTGCCCTGGTCTCAGACATGATACCCTGGTCTCAGATATGTTGCCCTGGTCTCAGAGATGGTGCCCTGGTCTCAGACATGGTGCCCTGGTCTCAGAGATGGTGCCCTGGTCTCAGACATGAAGTAGGCCTATTGCCTGTGTACGCACACCTCAGCCTAGTGCATTGCATGAGCATCTGTCATTTCGTCTACCTTTTCAATCAAACACCAAGCTAACCAATCTAACACAGCAATCTTAGACTGGGCTCTCTTCACGTGCACAATCAAACGTTTCAGTTCTGTTTAGTTTTACAAATGTAAAATGCTATTGCAACGTAGAGTAGATGATTGAAGGACTTTTTGTTTCATTTTTAAGAATTTTTTACAAACATCCCTCTTGTGTTTTCCTATGATTAGAACTATGAGCAAACGCTCTGATAAAATCATCGAATAGGAATTATCAGATCATCATTAGTAGCTGGTTATTCCAACACATCTATTCTACTACAATTAGTTTTGAAACACTTGGTCACTCTCTCAAAATAGATGGTCATTGTAAAGTGTTCGCAAGTCAGTTCTCGTTTTTGGCCGTCGTTACGTTCTTCTGGGCCCTAGACATGTCTCTCACATGCCTAGACCTAAACATGTGTCTCACATGCCTAGACCTAGACATGTGTCTCACATCCCTAAACCTAAACATGTGTCTCACATCCCTAAACCTAAACATGTGTCTCACATCCCTAAACCTAAACATGTGTCTCACATGCCTAGGCCTAGACATGTGTCTCACATCCTTAAACCTAAACATGTGTCTCACTTGCCTAGACCTAAACATGTGTCTCACTTGCCTAGACCTAAACATGTGTCTCACATGCCTAGACCTACACATGTGTCTCACATGCCTAGACCTAGACTTGTGTCTCACTAGCCTAGACCTAAACATGTGTCTCACTTGCCTAGACCTAAACATGTGTCTCACTTGCCTAGACCTAGACATGTGTCTCAAATGCCTAGACCTAGACATGTGTCTCACTTGCCTAGATCTAAATATGTGTCTCACTTGCCTAGACCTAGACATGTTTCTCAAATGCCTAGACCTAGACATGTGTCTCACATGCCTAGAACTCCACATGTGTCTCACATGCCTAGACCTAAACATGTGTCTCACATGCCTAGACCTAAACATGTGTCTCACATGCCTAGACCTACACGTGTGTCTCAAATGCCTAGACCTAGACATGTGTCTCACTTGCCTAGACCTACACATGTGTCTCAAATGCCTAGACCTAGACATGTGTCTCACTTGCCTAGACCTAAATATGTGTCTCACATGCCTAAACCTATACATGTGTCTCACATGCCTAGACCTAGACATGTGTCTCACTTGCCTAGACCTAAACATGTGTCTCACTTGCCTAGACCTAAACATGTGTCTCACTTGCCTAGACCTAAACATGTGTCTCACATGCCTAGACCTAGACATGTGTCTCACATGCCTAGGCCTAAACATGTGTCTCACATGCCTAGACCTAGACATGTGTCTCACTTGCCTAGACCTAGACATGTGTCTCACATTCCTAGAACTCCACATGTGTCTCACATGCCTAGACCTAAACATGTGTCTGACATGCCTAGACCTAAACATGTGTCTCACATGCCTAGACCTACACGTGTGTCTCAAATGCCTAGAGCTAGACATGTGTCTCACTTGCCTAAACCTACACATGTGTCTCAAATGCCTAGACCTAGACATGTGTCTCACTTGCCTAGACCTATATATGTGTCTCACATGCCTAGATAGACCTTATAATGTGTCTCACATGCCTAGACCTAAACATGTGTCTCACTTGCCTAGACCTAGACATGTGTCTCACTTGCCTAAACCTAAACATGTGTGTCACTTGCCTAGACCTAAACATGTGTCTCACTTGCCTAGACCTAAACATGTGTCTCACATGCCTAGACCTACACATGTGTCTCACATGCCTAGACCTAGACTTGTGTCTCACTAGCCTAGACCTAAACATGTGTCTCACTTGCCTAGACCTAAACATGTGTCTCACTTGCCTAGACCTAAACATGTGTCTCACTTGCCTAGACCTAAACATGTGTCTCAAATGCCTAGACCTAGACATGTGTCTCACTTGCCTAGACCTACACATGTGTCTCAAATGCCTAGACCTAGACATGTGTCTCACTTGCCTAGACCTAAATATGTGTCTCACATGCCTAGATAGACCTTATCATGTGTCTCACTTGCCTAGACCTAAACATGTGTCTCACTTGCCTAGACCTAAACATGTGTCTCACTTGCCTAGACCTAAACATGTGTCTCACATGCCTAAACCTATACATGTGTCTCACATGCCTAGACCTAGACATGTGTCTCACTTGCCTAGACCTAAACATGTGTCTCAAATGCCTAGACCTAGACATGTGTCTCAAATGCCTAGACCTAGACATGTGTCTCACATGCATAGACCTCCACATGTGTCTCACATGCCTAGACCTAAACATGTGTCTCAAATGCCTAGACCTAGACACGTGTCTCACTTTCCTAGACCTAAATATGTGTCTCACATGCCTGGATAGACCT
This sequence comes from Lymnaea stagnalis, assembly GCA_964033795.1. Taxonomy (NCBI): domain Eukaryota; kingdom Metazoa; phylum Mollusca; class Gastropoda; family Lymnaeidae; genus Lymnaea; species Lymnaea stagnalis. Next base: position 482,630 of record CAXITT010000458.1, on the reverse strand, counting down.
TATAATGTGTCTCACTTGCCTAGACCTAAACATGTGTCTCACTTGCCTAGACCTAAACATGTGTCTCACATGCCTAAACCTATACATGTGTCTCACATGCCTAGACCTAGACATGTGTCTCACTTGCCTAAACCTAAACATGTGTGTCACTTGCCTGGACCTGAAATCTTATAAAGACACTAGCTTTCAAATGTTTTCTACCTATTAAAAGAAAAAAAATACGCAAAAAGGAATGAAGTCAGCGGCCGGGGCTCTTATACCCCTCCCCCGCAGGGCTCTTATACCCCTCCCCTGAACCATTATTGGAAGAATCCCACCTTCTTTTACGAAAGCGGTCGGGAGAGATTCCGTGAAGCGGCTTCCCCGGGATTTCGCTCTAATGACCAACCACACGGCCACCCAAGGAACCCTATCAATAGAAAGACGTCGAGCGTCTCTTAATATCTCAAATACAATTTAGAAGCTTTTCAGCGAAAATCTGTTGATAATCAATTTAGAGCTCAGCAACCTTTCTTCAAACGCGGCACACCCTAAGCCTTTCGAAGAATTCCGCTCAACACCACAAAACACGCACAAATGTATTCTAAATAACAATGTCGTTCAAATGCCAAATGGCGTGTAAAGCTAAAAGGAACTGTTTAATGCTAAAATAAGGGATTTCCAGCACATGGCTCTCTCTATGTTGACAGTCTGGATTGGAAACAGTTCTCTAATCACAGAGATTAAAAGATGTTCAAAAATGCTTCTTTTGTATAAACCTGGTTCATTGATGTACCTACCTAAACATCAAGCTTTTACCCCTCTTTGAGGCATTTAGCATGGCACACCTGACATTAATTTGTGGCACGTCATTGTGCCGCGACACATCGGTTCCGGAGCTCCGTTCTATTTTGTTCAAATATGCTAATGAGTTTGTCTACTTAATTATTTTGTTTCTGTTTCAATGCTCCACAGAGCAGTTACAGGACAGAGCCATTGACAACAATGTTTTAGAGAAGCTCAATGAATGCATCAGTAGCCACCTGCAGGATGAGGATCTCACAAACATGGCATTACTTACCATTGGCAGTATTATTGATTCAGGTAGGGAGCAGAGATGTGGCTTGTGACATGGCCACACTTGATGATGTAATACAGTGTGGAAGAGAGATGTGGCTTGTGAGATGGCCACACCTGATGATGTAAGACAGTGTGGAAGAGAGATGTGGCTTGTGACATGGCCACACTTGATTATGTAAGACAGTGTGGAAGAGAGATGTGGCTTGTGTCATGGCCATACTTGATTATGTAAGACAGTGTGGAGGAGAGATGTGGCTTGCTACATGGCCACACTTGATGATGTAAGACAGTAGTTCTCTTTAATAAAATTATTCTTCAGGGGTGTTGCACCCACTAAATTGTTTTGAACCACTGTAATATATGTGAGCTCCTTATGTAAGTAGAGTATGGGATACATATTTATGTCCTTATGTAAGTAGAGTATGGGATACATATTTATGTCCTTATGTAAGTAGAGTATGGGATACATATTTATGTCCTTATGTAAGTAGAGTATGGGATACATATTTATGCTTTAGTTAATGCTCATGAAACATTTTATTCCCCAGACTCGGGGAAAGCTGCGGCCATTAAATCTGGCCTGCTGGACACATTTAAACAACTACTAGACCAGAAGGGAGGGGACAACCTCAAGGAAATTATTGTAGACCTGATGTCGGGAATCATGGAGTCTGGTCGGTAAATCTGCGAGGGTTTTGTTAGGGCTAAATTTGGTGCCTGCTTGTCTCTGCACTTTATTTGTCAAATATCAACACTTCCTTTTTTTTTGTATCTTGAAATATTGATGAACGTTTCAGAATGTTTTTTTTTATTTCAAATTCTTTGACATACTCTTTAACTTTAACAAACTTCTTTAAATCTCATGCACAGCTTAGTCTTGCAAGACAATGTTATTCTTTCAAACTTTGTTCATTTAAAACATCAACATTTTATTTTTGTTTGAATTTACTACCAATAAACTAAAGGAAGTATGTGTGCTTGTTCAACACATGGTGACTTTTTTTTTAATTTTTGGACTTGACAAAAATAATGTTTATATACTTCTATCATTTACAGTGGCTCATCAAACTATAAACCTGGTTTAATATCTTGAATCTTTTTTGTGTGAATGTTGTGTGTGCGCCTTGTGTTTGAAATCCAAGCTTAACATAAGCTTATAGTTGTTAAATAAACATATTCTCTATATTTGTTTTAGAATCAGCCAAAGAAAAAGCAGCTGACAACGGTCTCTGTCAGTCTCTGGTCAACATCGTCAACTCAGATTCCTACAGCCCAGAACTTGGCAAGATGGCTTCTGAACTACTTGTATCAATATTAGTTGGTGGTGAGTATCCTTGATGTAGAATAATGCTTCTCACGCTTTTCAGTGTAACATCAAAGTATGACTCTAGTTATCCTGTAACTGGTATTAGTGCACAATGTAATATCACTGCCCTTTTCCAATCTTCTTAACTTTTGACCTCTTATGGAGCGAGACTTGCGTGCTGATGGGGTTCATGGAACACACATTTGAGAAGCTCTCATAAAGAGCATTCATAATATTTCTCATTCAGATGTTTAAAGTCTGGAATTCCTAGACTTCATCAATTCTCTGTCTCCAGTATAGAAAATATTAGGTATCTTTTAGGAGACAACCCACAATTGAAGGGTGGGTAGTGGGGGCAGGCTAAGGTTGTAATTACATTTTCCCAAACTCCTAAGAAGTTCAGATACTGAAAACTCACCTTCTTGTGTAATGCCCACTGGTCAAGTTGAGTGGGTTGCCAAGCTACGTTTAGGTTGGTCAGTGATGAAGCTGCCAGCTCTGTCATGCCATTAAGTTAGCTCTTGTTTCATTCTAAAATCTGTTGTAATCCATTATTCTATGGATCTGATGTAATCCATTCTTCTATGGATTTATTGCATCCTTCATTTGTTTGTTTTTTAATGTTGTAACTGACTTTCAGATAAGAGCATGGAGCAGCTGTACATGTCTGGAGAAGGTCCTTTACTCAGTCAATCTGTGGACTGGTTGGCTTCTGACAATGACAGTCTCAAAACACTGGGGACACTAGCTATAGGCAACTTTGCCAGAAGAGGTAGTCTAGTATTAAACAAACATAATAGTTGCTCAATGTTGTGTGGTAGTCTTGTCTTTAACAAAGGTAATAGTTGGGTAATGCTTTGTGCTGGTCCTGTCTTAAACTATTTTTTCCTAATCCCACCTCAAGCCAGGGCCATCTTTACAGCAGCAGACGCCCTGGGCATAGTACCTTCTATATACTCCGTGTGCAGGGCCGTGTAAGGAGGGGGCGAGAGTGTCATTACCCCCTGGCGCCAATATCAGGGGCGGCAAAATCGTCTTAAGATAGGACCTTAATAGTGAATTAAGCGATAAAATCCCATGTACCTCACACAGAAAGGGGCGGCAAAATTTTCTTACAATTGCACACGGCTTGTCCTGGGAACGGTTGTGTGTAGCCTACAATTCAGTAATATTATGAAAAGCATTATGACCTAAGCTGGACTATGCGTTTTGACCAGTTTCTTTCAGGCAATTTTTCCACTTTGGAGTGGGTCAAGTATTTCCGGCATTTGGGGAAGTGAGGCAGGGCATCTATTAGCACTGAAATTAGTATTTTTTATCCCCAGTGCCAGCTCTGACTTGGTCGACACCCGCCATACATAACCATACATTTTTTTTGGTAGTGGAGCCCGCTTAGGGCTTAGAATATGATTCAAGCTAGAGACTGACTGAATTTCGGCTTCAGTTTCTGTGCCGAAAGTGGCCATTTGATCACTTTCAGCCTACTTTCGGTTTCGGCCGAAACCAAAAAGTTAAATTTCGGTTTAATTTTGGCTTCGGCCGAAACTGAAATGTTAACTTTCTGTTTAATTTCGGTTTTGGCTGAAAGTGATAGGGACTTTCTGCCATCAGTTCAGTATTCACGAATAATGATAGCAGGTTTTTAAATTAATATTAAAACATTAATTTAAAAACCTGCTGGCCAATTCTCCTGCAAATTTACAGGTCCCCGTTAATAACTCCTTTAATAAGAGCAAACCATGGAAATGAGTTGTCTTTTTCTGTGTACTCTGTTTTATCACAGTTTTACTTTATAACTTTACTTGATGCCCCCAGAAATCTACTGCCAGCAGCTGGTAGAGAGGGGAATTGTGGACAAGTTGATGAACATTCTCAAGACCAATGTCAGCTCAGAGTCAAGTTTTCTGCTTCATCATGCTGTGTTCAGCACGCTCAGAAACTTGGCCATACCAGGCAAGTATAGATAACCAAGATAAAAGTTCATAGGATTTTGTTTTTAAATGTATAGACCATATTTATTCCCTATATAAAAAACAATCCCAAATAATTGAAGTTCCCGCTCCTAACTACCAGGATTATTGACATTTAAAACATAAAGGCCATTTCTAAAAATAGACTCAATAACTTGGACACCTATTTTATTATCACAGAAAACCATCATGTATTTTTTAAGCTGACCTACAGAAGCTGATCTGTGTTGTTCTAAATGTCATTATTTATTCTTTCTGTTTAGTGTCCAACAAGCCCAAACTTTTATCAGCTGGTGTTCTAGAGATCTGCCTGACATTGATCAACACAGATGTCATGGCTGTTGTCTTCAAGTTGCTGGGTGTGCTACGCATGTTGATAGAAGGACAGGGTAAAGCCAGCTCCTCAATACTGTAAACTCTATTCTGCAACCTGTGAATTTTTTTGACTAAGTCTCAGTGTGCGCACCCCCCCCCCCCCACACCCCCCCACACAAACTTTTTTTTCCTTCTACAAAAGTAAACATTTCTCAATACTGTAAACTCTATTCTGCAACCTGTGAATTTTTTTGACTAAGGCTCAGTGTGCCCACCCCCCCCCCCCCACACCCCCCCACACAAACTTTTTTTTCCTTCTACAAAAGTAAACATTCTTTTTAAAATTATTTTTTAAAAATTGTAAAATCTTTTTCTCACACCCAATCAAATGTCATTTTGCATCTTTGGGTAGCAAGAACCCGTGATTGGGAATCCCTGTTCTAGACCATCTTTATCCACTTTGGTAGAAGGCTAAAACCATGATGGATACATTATAGCTGATTATCAAGCCATCAAAAAATCATAGCTGACATTTTTTGTCAATTTGTTGACATTACAACAAGCAAAAAAAATGTTATTTTTTAATTCCAAGATTAAATCCTTCTCAATTTTGTCCACGATGAGCCCAAATATAATTATAAAAAAGATTATTTTTTTAAACTCTGCATCATGTTTCCAATGTCTTGTCAAATTAAGCCAATGATTTATTGTATCTGAAAGAATAATGTCTGGATAATCTCTTTATAGTTATAGTCCCTTGTTGCCTGGTATCCACTGTAATTGTGTTGAAAACTGGAAGTTGATGTTAGAATCATTTCCCCATCCCTTGCAAGTTAAATAAAAGATAAATCAATAGGACGGTCGTGTGGGCTGTGACAGGATGCTTTTGGACGTCATGGATCATGTTGGTGGACATTTTCATGTGGCTGGTCAGTTTGGTGGGGGTGGGTGGAAAATTTGGTTTGAGAGGGCAGTTGGGTAAGTTTGGACCGTTGGGTGTGGGGGAAAGTTTGTTAAAGGGAGAGGGGGACATAAGATTGTGGCTGGACAGTTGAGTGTGTGAGTACAGTTTGGTGTGGCTGGACAGTTGAGTGTGTGAGGATAGTTTAATGTGACTGGACAGTTGAGTGTCTGAGGATAGTATGGTGTGGCTGGACAGTTGAGTGTGTCAGTACAGTTTGGTATGGCTGGACAGTTGAGTGTGTGAGGACAGTTTGGTGTGGCTGGACAGCTGAGTGTGTGAGGACAGGTGGGTGTGGTTGGACAGTTGAGTGTGTGAGGACAGTTTGGTACGGCTGGACAGGCTTGCTTATAAAACATTTTTCAAGCACAGCCACATTTTTGTCACCATAATATTGAACTCAGTGCAATCCATCCACCTCATGAATATCATTCTACTGTTTGTATAACAGAAATAACTTGTCTGCTGAGCTAAATAGATTTATTTTGTTTAAATGCATGATTAAAAAAAATTAGAATGAAGCCTTAGTTATGGCAAAACATAATGACAAAACATAATACTCACTATTTTAGCATACTTAACATATACATACAGTTAAATATTGTAGGATCATATTCTCTCTGTATATGCCACTGAGAGCATTTCAAAATTCTGAACTCAAACATCCTACCAGCCATAACTGTTCTACACTTGTGTTATTCAGAAACAGCAGCTGTCAAATTAGGTCAAGAACGTGCTTTCCTGGACCGTTTGAGTGACTGGTGTGGGGTGGAGGCACATGCTGGTGTCAAAGGTAAGGTAGTGGCACTTGAAATAAAGCCAGATGATTTATTACCATAGGATTTATTTTGTAAGTGTCTTAGAGCCAAAATTGATGATATTTCCATTTAAAAAAACTAAATTCCATTTTATGTAGACATTTTCAAAATTTAATTTTTTTTTTTCTTTTGAATTTGTCCACAATAATTCTGAATGTTATATCAAATGAAATTGATATTTGAAAATTAGTTAACCTAAACTGTGACGCCTTTTGCACGTTATAAAAAAGAACAGCGGCAAATCTGAGTTGCAGCATTTTGAAGTGCTGAATTCTCTCCAGGTGAAGCTACTCGTGTGATGGCATCTCTAGTCAAAAACAGTCGGTCCTCAGCTGTCATTCAAAATCTCATCCGAGCCGAAGGTGTCAGCCATTTAGTGTCCATGGCTATGTCTGAACACCTGGTGATGCAGAATGAGGCCATCATGGCACTGACCATTATCTGTTCAACGGCTTTAGGTAGGATAGACTAGACTGATTATTATTTGTACAACAGCTTTAAGTGGTATAAACATTTTATTTAATCAGGGAGACAAATCACAGTTTTTTGTCCTCTTCATTGGTATAAGGCGAATAACCTGTTATGTTTTTATTTGTAAAATAAATATTTGAAATAAGCTAAGTGATTTTTTTTACATTTACATAATTTTTACATCTAGGGGAAACATTATTTTGTGACTGTCTCTTCTTTTGATTGTAAGCCCCAGCCTATCTTGTTCCACTTTTTCCTTCACACAACTTGAACGCAGTCTTACATGTATCATCCTTTTAAAATTATTGCAATTGTTTTTTCCCCATTAAATATTTATTCATATGAATATTTGTCATCATATTTAGGGGAAGCGGCCATTCCACTGAAAGAAGCTGACCTAACAGAGACTGTTATCATGCTGCTAAAAGATGAAAAGCTTCCAGCTGAGATGATGTGCAATGTCTTCAGTCTTTTACAAGCCATTATTACTTCAGGTAAAAGTTAAGGACCAATTACTACCCCAGGCCAAATTTTTTGTTATCATTTAATTTGTTTGATTTTAAAATAACCATGTGTCTGTTCATTTTAAAATAACCATGTGTCCGTTCATTTTTAAAAATGTACAATTTAGCTCTCAAACAAAATATTAAATGCCTTTTTGTTTGTATAATGTAAATGTCAAATGTAAATGTCAAATGTAAATGTCAAATGTAAATGTCCAATGTAAATGTCCAATGTAAATGTCCAATGTAAATGTCCAATGTATATGTCCAATGTAAATGTCCAATGTAAATGTCCAATGTAAATGTCCAATGTAAATGTCCAATGTAAATGTCCAATGTAAATGTCCAATGTAAATGCTATTGGTTTTGTTTGGTTTAGTAAGTGTTCTTGATTAGAATGTCAATGTCAAAGTGAGTCAACCATCTGTCCAAAATGTTCAAAGTTGTAATGAATGTAAACTACAACCATTTCAACAAATTTTTCCCACTTGATATTATAAGACTTTTTTTTTTTTAATGTTTAGACAAGAGGGGATCAAACTTATGAGCATGCAGATTGAATCCAACATTAATTGAGAAAGCTGAAACAAGCTGAATAACATCAAGCCAAATCAAAACAAAGTTATCTGAGAATGTTAAATAAAATTTTAAAAAGTGCCTAACTTTTAACTATTCCATGGAGAAAAAAACTTTGTTTATTTTGTCAGTGGGATTTTAGTCAAGTTTATCCTAAACCATCATCAAATCAGCAGTAGCTTCTGGTGTGCAAGAGTTACCTGCCTTTCAGTGTCATCACAACTGCTATGTCTGGTGTAACTAATTATACTAAAAGTGTTGGACTGCAATAAAGCTTTAAAATAGATTAATAAGACACAAACAAATTGTGTCAATAGAACAATATGAGTCACCTTTAATAATAATTATACATTATACACAATTAAACGTTTCGGCACATGCCTTCATCAGTACAAACATACAAACCACATTTAAATAAGTATAAATTAAATCTACATAATATCAATATACATATCCTACCTAAAACAGAAAAATATAGGAGAGGGCGCTAAAACCTGATGAAAAACTGATGAAGGCATGTGCCGAAACGTTAAATTGTGTATAATGTATAATTATTATTAAAGCGTAACTCATATTGTTCTATTGACACAATTTGTTTGTGTCTTATTAATCTATGTCTGGTGTCTAGTTTATGTCAACAAACTTTTGTTTACAAGGCAACATTCTCCATTGTGCATTTAGTAGACTTCAGGGTTGCCTCTTCAGCTGTGGACAATTGGTACAGATATGTGTCATGGTTGTCTCTTCAGTTGTGGACACTTGGTGCAGATATGTGTCATGGTTGTCTCTGCAGTTGTGGACAATTGGTACAGATATGTATCATGGTTGTCTCTTCAGTTGTGGACAATTGGTACAGATATGTATCATGGTTGTCTCTTCAGTTGTGGACAATTGGTGCAGCTACGTATCATGGTTGTCTCTGCAGTTGTGGACAATTGGTACAGATATGTATCATGGTTGTCTCTGCAGTTGTGGACAATTGGTGCAGATATGTATCTTGGTTGTCTCTTCAGTTGTGGACAATTGGTACAGATATGTATCATGGTTGTCTCTGCATTTGTGGACAATTGGTGCAGATATGTATCATGGTTGTCTCTTCAGTTGTGGACAATTGTTACAGATATGTGTCATGGTTGTCTCTTCAGTTGTGGACAATTGGTACAGATATGTGTCATGGTTGTCTCCTCAGTTCTATATAAAAATCCCATTTCAACATTAGAATTTCTTAACTTAAAAGTTTTGGGAAATTTAGGCAAATAGTATGATTGTCATGATAAATGAGATAGAATCATGATATTCAAAATTGCTATTTAATTATGCCTAAAATGTTTATTGTGTTTTATAGCTTCCTAACAGCCCAGTTTGTGCTTGTTTTTTCCCATAGCCCATAAATCTGAACCAGATTTTATCCTTTATTCTCCACTATAATATCAAAAGCATTGCGCAACAGTAAATGAAACAATTTCATGATCTTTGTTTCATGAACCTAATTTTATTGTTCTGATCGGCTGAAACAGTAGTTCTCAATTTTTGTGTAGCCCCTGCTATCTCCTGGAGACCACCTTTATGTAAAATGTATTATTATTGTTTGATGCCCACATCATAACCTCATGACACTATTTGACATGGTAGTAGATTTCCCAATGTTTAGATTTACTAAGCTAAGTAAAGATGTTCCTAACTTGAGCATGTTGTGACTAACACTTGACCTACTTTCAGCCTCCCCGTCTGTGCCTCCACCTTGTGCGCTACTTGCCTGCACCGGTCTAATGCCCGACGTCCGCAGTAGGCTCCCTTTCTTTTTTCCTTCTCTCCCTTCTCTTGTGTTCGGTTTGAGACTTCAAGGGCGAAACGGTAACACCTGGTCATAAAAATGGAAGCTTTTCTTGTATTTTCTGTTTGTCAAGACTCTTTGGTGAAACAAAACATTTAAAAAAACTGTTTTTAACTATCATCAAAACTATGTAATTTTTTAAAATTATGGTTTAAACATGTGACATGGTCCTACTGAATTGTATTTAATTGATCTTCCTGTCCTAAGGATGTCACTTTCCTATACATATTGTAATTTTTTACCATCAAATCCCACCCTCACCCCCTCCCTTTTTTATTATGGCTATTACATTTTTTTAAAAGAATCTTGGCTCATATTAAAATTAAAATTGTATTAATTGAATCACCAGAACACAGTCTAATTTTATTAAATATGCATTGTCAGATTTTTAAAAAAATTAATTAATTAAATTTCCATTTCCAAAAAAAATTATCTAAGAATTATGCAAATTTTCAAAATATATTTAGCTCCTTTTAATGTTTTTTTTAAAATTAAAGAAGTAAGCAGAAATACTTGAGATAATGCACAGTTTCATTATTCATTAAATTTGTACATATATCCCTTATTTTGAAGATTAAAATATTTTCTTAATTAAATTCAAACATTTTTAAAATTAAATCAAATACCAAATATCTAGTCATTAAAGCTCAGGAAATGTGGACTATTCCGTAAGACCTGTGTCACTTGTTACATAGCCCATGAAGTCTTGATTGCTGAGTTTCAATATATTTTTCTTTTCCTTTCTACTATGATTGTTCAGCATAAATGTTTTTTTTCTTCCAAAAAATGGCTGCTCGCTTTGAATTCTTCTGTCAACCAACTTGCTTCTGTTGTATTGGTGTCCAGTTGTGGTCATCATTTTTTTTAATACCTCAAGTAAATAGTGTGGGTGAAAAACACAGAGAAGTGGTTAATGAATTTTTATTTTTATCATCGCAATCACAGTAAAAAAAAAATGTACACTACTGCACATTAATATTAACATCTAGTTGAAGTAGAGAAATAAATGACAGAAGAAATCATTAAATAACTAAACATTCTGCTTGAGCCGCATAGTTTGTGTGAACAAGATCACACAAATCAACTCATGTTCAGGTTTGAAAGCTAGCTATTTATTGGCTAACACCTTGTCCTATGCTTTGAGTAACAATGTAGCTTACAACAGCTTGCTGGCATGACATAGTTCATTGGTGATTTGTGACAAGTTTGTATGTTGCACCTTTCATACCTTTAAAATGGTAACCTTTTTTTTTTAATGAAGAAGAATATTCCCATGAACATAAAACTTAAGAAGCTTACTTTTATCATTTGTATTTTTAAAAAAAGCTGGGATCATCTATTTTGCAAACCTTCAATTCCTTGTTATTTCCCTTTGACCAAGAACCAGAAATTTTCTTATTGAACAAATTTTATTTTACCTCTGGTATTATTAAGTGGGCGATGGTGGGTTTTTTTCAAGTTACAATATATTCCTTTATGAAGAAACTGACAAAACCAAATATTTTTCAGATATGTTTGTTATTAAATGAAATCTCATGTACGTTAAGAAATGTCATGTAAGTTAAGAAATGTCAGTTGTTGGAATTTAAAGGTAGTTAAACTTTTTAATATTTTCCTTTTGAGAAAATACATTTTTAAAAATAAATAATTTAAAGCAGTAAAACATTTCACAGTTAGGGACAAAAATTGTCCAAACTACAGTAGGTTTTTTTTTTTTAACGCTTGAAACATTTTGTCTGAATATTTTATTTAAGCTCAACACTCTGAAATTGTGCAATTCAATCCCAGTAATTAAAAAAAAAACTATTACTGTAACATATGTGTTTACCTAGTTACATCCAGGCAACAAAAAGAGTGGGAGGGGGTATATGAGGTCGATACGGGTTATTATAAAATTAACATATAATTTATGCACTATTCTTCTGCATTTCATTAGTAAGTTCTGTGTATGAGTATGGCTATGTTCTGGCTTGTTGATAGCTGTCACAGCTGTGCATTAACAATTATTGCCTTTCTGTTTTCCTGCATTATATTGAGGTTAATCTACCCACACAAACTCTCTTTAACAGTGCTTAAGTATTTGCATAGAAAACAATATATACTGTTGTTTAGTTGGATACTTACGATGGATGCGTTTTTCCCACCAAAACATGACTCAAGCCAGTCAATGTAAGAATGAAACCATGGACAGTGCTGCTGACATGACATTCAAATCAAATCACTTAAAAACTGAAATAAGATTGTACAGAGAGGTTTTTATAGTTTGCAGGAATGTTAATATGTTTAGGGCTGGCAGGAATGTCATTATGTTTAGGGCTGGCTGGAATGTCATTATGTTTAGGGCTGGCAGGAATGTCATTATGTTTAGGGCTGGCTGGAATGTCATTATGTTTAGGGCTGGCTGGAATGTCATTATGTTTAGGGCTGGCTGGAATGTCATTATGTTTAGGGCTGGCAGGAATGTTATTATGTTTAGGGCTGGCAGGAATGTTAATATGTTTAGGGCTGGCAGGAATGTCATTATGTTTAGGGCTGGCTGGAATGTCATTATGTTTAGGGCTGGCAGGAATGTCATTATGTTTAGGGCTAGCTGGAATGTCATTATGTTTAGGGCTAGCTGGAATGTCATTATGTTTAGGGCTGGCAGGAATGTCATTATGTTTAGGGCTGGCAGGAATGTCATTATGTTTAGGGCTGGCAGGAATGTCATTATGTTTAGGGCTAGCTGGAATGTCATTATGTTTAGGGCTGGCAGGAATGTCATTATGTTTAGGGCTAGCTGGAATGTCATTATGTTTAGGGCTGGCAGGAATGTCATTATGTTTAGGGCTGGCTGGAATGTCATTATGTTTAGGGCTGGCAGGAATGTCATTATGTTTAGGGCTGGTGGTTTGTTTGGTGCTATGATTGGAGCAGTCATTTCTTTGTCTTTAGATTGGAGGGATAGGGGGCTTGTTCTTCTTGTCTAATAAATAAATCGTTATATAAATTATTTAGTTAGGTTAAACAATATTGTCAAAATATCAAATTTTAATTTAGTAATGAGATTTTTAAACATTGCTACATGTGACAAAGAACTATGAGTGCAACTGGTTGAAACTGTCAAATTTTCAACGGGTTTTAACTGTGAAATGTTCAACTGGTTGTAACTGAAATGTTCAACTGGTTGTAACTGTGAAATGTTCAACTGGTTGTAACTGAAATGTTCAACTGGTTGTAACTGTGAAATGTTCAACTGGTTGTAACTGTTCTTTTAATTGAACTTTTTTATTTGAGGTTTAAAACATTTTTTTTTTAATATATATTTTTTTTTCTCCTCCTCAGAAAATCTCCAGGAAGAAATTCTTACATCAGGTGTCCTTGAACTTGTCAGATCATTGGAAGAAAATCATGTTGATGACAGGGTTAAGGACGCAGCAAGGTCAACAGCCAATATACTAGAACAGTCAATGTCATGCAGCTAGACATTGTCAATGATGTCATTATGATAGGAATGATTTTGTATTACATAAACTCAGATGACAAGTTGAGAACTATGTACTTTTATTAAAGGGTATCATACTGATGTTTGTATATGTCATTCATCTCACAAACACCTGGTATCTCATTTAATTTGATGTGTCGGAAGTCTCACCTTGCTTCATAACAGAGTTTGTTACCTCAGTTTATTTTAAGTGTCGGCTGTCTAACCTTCCTTCATTACATATTCTGGTATTTCATTTAATTTGATGTGTCAGCCATCTCACCTTACTTCATAACATATTCTGTTACCTCAGTTAATTTGGTGTGTCGGTTGTCTCACCTTCCTTGGTAACATATTCTGTTGGAGACAGTTTGAAACAATAATTGAAAATGTTCTTTCCACACCAGTGTTTTATTTAGTGTATTAGGTGTTTATCAATAATTGAAGGCATAAATACTAGTTGGCTGTCCAAACAGTCCATTTGTGCTAGCTTAACTGTGCAGTAAGTGGAAGAAAAAATGTTAAAACATTAATTTAAACAGACATTTTTTTTTCATTAACATTATTGTCAAAAGTACGTAAAATAACTGCACTAAAAATTCTGTCAAGGACTACAATGTCAACAGTGTCAAATCCTGTGACGATCTATTTTGTGTACAAAATATTACCAATAATTAAACATATGAAGTCTCACCTAGCCCAAGTGAAAAGGGGAGGGGGGGGGGGGGGATATAAGTTCTAGGACTTGAGTTGGAGTAGATGAAAGTCTGCTGTAACGGAAACTACATTTATGCCTTTTAAGTCTCAGTAGAGAACACAAAACAGATATTTGAAGAAGAAATCATTTTAGCCAACAGTAACTGTTTAATGCCAATGGTGGCTTTCACAAAAAGCTCCAATAACTTCATAACTTATGTTTGGGGACTGGCAATATGAGACTCACGCACCTGCAACATAAGGCTTGTGGACCGGTGCTGGTATGTGGACTCCCTTGTTGTAGGAGAGAGAGAAAAACATGGTTTCTTCACTTAATTGTTTTAGTCTTGTATTGTTCATGTACTTTTCTTCATCAGTTTTCTATTTGACATGCTGTTACCACGCAATTGAGTGTAATTTCAACAATTTTTAATCGTGCTCCTCTGTGTGCATTTATGTTACACAGCCAAATTAATCATTTCTCTGCAAAGTTTAATTTGATTTTCAAAAAATATTGATCACAAAAATAATTGCTCCATGTCCTGTGTTGTTGTTGGGCCAAGTACACTGACATTTAACCCTGAGAAACTGATTCAGCCAACTATGGTGTCACAGCTCTCAAATCCATCTTGTTTTAAGCTATACCCACAGGAATGGCTAGGTCAGGGTTTGACTGGCACAATTCAGTTGTTGCCAATCAGGTGATGTTGGAGGGAAACCTTGTCTTGTGGATTACATAAGGGGGGGCTTCCAAAATGTAACTAAAGAGCCCAGCCACTCTCTTAGCTGTAGAATTGTTCTTTGAAATGTTATCTTTAAGGGCAACTTCTTAGTGTTCCTACTTTATAAATGTCTTATAGTATTAGTTTTTCAAAGCTAAGAGTTTCTGCTTATAAATATAATGAACACAAATCATGTTAATGAGTCTGTTTAAATTCTGGACTAATTTTATCAGCATTAGCATGAGGTTTTTTGTTTGTGTATCATGTTGAAACAAGAAGGAAATGTGAGGGAACTTAAATTGAGGGGGGGGGGGTACTTCAGTGTGTGTGTTGGATTGGTGGGATACTTCAATTTGTGTGTGTGGGGAGGGGGATAGATACTTCAATGTGTGTATGTGTATGAAAGGAATACTTGAATGTGTGATACTTGAAGGTTTGGGAGATACTTGAATGTGTGTTGGGGACACTTTAATGTGTGTGTGGAGGGAAACTTGAATATAAATGGAATGTGGAGTTAATTTTTTTTTTCTTAATGTCAAAGTAAAGGAATGGGAGATAACTAGTTGATACAAGAAATGTTGAGGTGGTGACTGACCAGATCTAGAAATGTTGAAGTGGTGACTGACCAGATCTAGAAATGTTGAGGTGGTGACTGACCAGATCTAGAAATGTTGAGGTGGTGACTGACCAGATCTAGAAATGTTGAGGTGGTGACTGAGCAGATCTAGAAATGTTGAGGTGGTGACTGACCAGATCTAGATATGTTGAGGTGGTGACTGACCAGATCTAGATATGTTGAGGTGGTGACTGACCAGATCTAGATGTGTTGAGGTGGTGACTGGCCAGATAAGTGTGGGCCTGGTTCAACATAGGAATGACAGTGAATTGGATGATGGTTTAGAATAAATGATTAAGAAGAGTTGTATCACTTTTGTCCAGAATGATCTCCTGTTGCACAGATTAATATTTGATTGGTACTTACAAATAAACATTGTCCTCCAAGTGGTCACTGATCTAAAGTGCAGACTTTTGTGTCTGTTGTTGAACATTCTCTTTATGTAACTTTGGACTGAGCCATGCCAACTGTTTTCTTCACTTGTCTTTCTTTCATTGCTATTCTCTTGATCCCATATTCAAAGATGTCTTTAAATGTTATTAATTGCTTTGAAATTTTTCTTGATGCTAAAAAAGTTTCTTTTAAAAATATTCTGTGTAAATGAAGCTTGTTATTTAATGTAAAAATTTTTTTATTGCAAACATTTACAACTTGATAGAAAATTTGTATGGGACCAATCTGTTTGGTTTCCTATTGTTATTTGTGCAATTAGAATTTTTTTATTGTTAAATCCTATTTAAAACAATCATAAAATATTATTTTCTAAAATTTCTACCAATCAAACTATCGAGTTTTGATGACATTTTTTTGTTCACTATATTTTATGCTGGTTCTTTGAACAATTTATTTGTTTTTTTTTAATTGATTTTTTTTCCAACAAGAGAACTTTTTAATAATTTGATAATTTATTATTGAAAGCAAATCATTTCTTAAAAAATAAGAATATGTGAGTTAAACAGCTGATTGTAATGAAATAACCATTTAGAATGTTTTGAACCAATCAGACAGAAAATATTGAATCAATCAATCTGAGAAATTTAAACTCAATGTGCTTTATCTGTGACAACAAATACATTGCCCTCTATTATATTTAGATGTTTGTTTTTTTTACTTCCCTGTGTTTTAATATCTTTTTGCTCCTCCAAAAAAGCCTTGCTCCCTCTCAGGCTATTGCAAGATGTGCCAAACTTTGACAGTGCCAAGCCATTTAAAAACAAATCTTCCCATTGAACTAGTTATTCCCTTTACTGGCTTTCTGTATAGAATTCATCATTCTAAGTTTTAAAGTTACAAGATTTTTTTTAAACAAACCTTTTTCATAAAGATTATGTTAAATGTTTTCAAAAGAATGAATTAGGTAAGGGGAGCATACTTTGAAATGCAGGGCTTCATTCTCAGTTTGCCTGTCCTGGAATTGTTCAACCAAACTGTTGTTAAACGACTTCAGTAAGAAATAATCCTTAACCTGGTCACAGCCAATTGTCTCAAAGTTTTATGAAAAGTTTGGAGTCTAGTCCATGGCTTGAGAGTCAAGTCAATTGTGTTGTCAGACCCTGAGCTTTTCAGCTGTGATCAAATACCTTGACCCTTCTATGGCTTGAGAGTCAAGTCAATCGTGTTGTCAGACAAATACCTTGACCCTTCAGTCTCTGGATTAGTTTTACAACAAAATGACTAAGTACAATGTTATTGACATTCCATGGTCTGTATCAGGAGACTTGACCGTTATATTTAACTATTGTACAGCTCAGAACAAGTAGTTCAACCACTTAAAAGAATGAAATGAGAGAATTATAAATAAGACTGACTACAGGTGGTAAAGCCATGTTTGAAGTGGAGCAATGTTTCCCAAGACTAACTCAAGGCTATTTCATTCTATGACAAAGACATGGTGGTCCAAAGTATTGCAGTAGAACAAATATAAGATAAATGTCTTCATATCATCTAACTTAATATCTGCACTAAAGATAGAAGAGTTTTATTTCAATGGCATTTCTACAAACACAGTTGCAATGTTTGGCCTCTTTCATTTTATATGCTTTCTTAATATTGTAATTTTACTTTGCAATTCAGAAATGCAACATAACGCAATATGTCAGCTGATTACCAACAGCCAAAATAAAAAAAATTCCCTGAAATCATGTACCAAATGTTACAAAGATAAAATCATGTACCAAATGTTACAGAGATGAAATCATGTACCAAATGTTACAGAGATGAAATCATGTACAAAATGTTACAGAGATGAAATCATTTACCAAATGTTACAAAGATGAAATCATGTACCAAATGTTACAAAGATGAAATCATGTACCAAATGGTACAAAGATGAAATGTACCAAATGTTACAAAGATGAAATCATGTACCAAATGTTACAAAGATGAAATCATGTACCAAATGTTATGAAGATAAAATCATGTACCAAAAATTACAAAGATGAAATTTTGTAACAAATGTTACTGAGATGAATCATGTACCAAATGTTACCGAGATGAAATCATGTACCAAATGTAACAGAGATAAAATCATGTACCAAATGATACAAAGATGAAATCATGTACAAAATGTTACAAAGATGAAATCATGTACAAAATCTTACAAAGATAAATCATGTACAAAATGTTACAAAGATGAAATCGTACCAAAATTTACAGAGATGAAATCATGTACCAAATGTTACAAAGATGAAATCATGTACCAAATGTTACAAAGATAAAATCATGTACCAAATGTTACAGAGAGGAAATCATGTACAATATGTTACAGAGATGAAATCATGTACCAAAAGTTACAAAGATAAAATCATGTACCAAATGTTACAGAGATAAAATCATGTACCAAATGTTACAAAGATGAAATCATGTACCAAATGTTGCAGAGATGAAATCATGTACTAAATGTAACAGAGATCAAATCATGTACTAAATGTAACAGAGATGAAATCTTTGTACCAAATGTTACAAAGATGAAATCATGTGCCAAATGTTACAGAGATGAAATCATGTACTAAACGTAACAGAGATGAAATCTTTGTACCAAATGTTACAAAGATGAAATCTGTACAAAATGTTACAAAGATGAAATCGTACCAAAATTTACAGAGATGAAATCATGTACCAAATGTTACAAATATGAAATCATGTACCAAATGTTACTGAGAGGAAATCATGTAAAAAATGTTACAGAGATGAAATCATGTACCAAAAGTTACAAAGATAAAATCATGTACCAAATGTTACAAAGATGAAACCATGTACTAAATGTTGATCCTGAATTGAATTCTTTATTTATAGATTGTTTGCAGATTATTCATGACTATTTTGTTGCTGCTGTTTAACTAAGCACAAATAAATGTTTGAAGATTTTAAGTCTTATTTGCATTTTTTGTAATGTTACGTCTGGTCTCATTTGTCTGATATGCCTTGTCTCATTTGGCTGATATGTTATGTCTAGTCTGATATGTCTGGTCTCATTCATCTTAAATGTTACATCTGGTCTCATTTGTCTTAAATGTTATGTCTGGTCTCATTTGTCTTAAATGTTATGTCTGGTCTTATTTGTCTTAAATGTAAAGTCTGGTTTCATTTGTCTGATATGCCCAGTCTCATTTGTCTGATATGTCATGTCTACTCTTATTTGTCTGATATGCCTGGTTTCATTAGTCTGATGTGTTATTTCTGTTCTCATTTGTCTGGTGTCGTATGTCTTGTCTCATTTGTCTTATGTGTTATGTCTGGTCTTATTTGTCTGGTGTGATATGTCTAGTCTCATTTGTCTTACATGTTATGTCTGGCCTCACTTGTCTGATGTGTTATGTCTGGTCTCATTTGTCTGATCTGGTCTCATTTGTCTGATGCATTATGTCTAGTCTCATTTGTCTGAGTTGAAATGTAATGCATGGCCTCCATTTTCTGATATGATATGTCTGGCCTCCTTTGTCTGACATGTTATATCTGGTCCCATGTGTCTGATGTGTTATGTCTAGTCTCACTTTTCTGATGTTAAATGTAATGTATGGCCTCCATTTTCTGATATGATATGTCTGGCCTCCATAGTCTGATATGTTATATCTAGCCTCCATTGTCTGATATGTTATGTTTGGTCTAATTTATCTGAGGTGATATGTCTGGTCTCATTTATCTGAGGTGATATGTCTGGTCCCATTTCTCTGATGTGTTATATCTGATCTTACTTTTCTGTTATGTCTGGTCTCATTTGTCTGATGCATTTTGTCTATTCTTATTTGTCTGAGTTGAAATGTAATTTATGGCCTCCATTTTCCGATATGATATTTCTGGCCTCCATTGTCTGATATGTTATGTCTGGTCTCATTTATCTGAGGTGATATATCTGGTCTCATTTATCTGATGTGTTATGTCTGATCTTAATTGTGTGATATGTCTGGTCTCATTAGTCTGATGTGTTATGTCTGGTCTCATTTGTCTGATATTTTATATCTTGTCTCAATTGTCTGATGTGAAATATAATGTCTGGCCTCAATTGTCTGATGTGTCCAGTCTCATTTGTCTGATATGTTATGCCTGGTCTCATTTGTCTGATACGTCTAGTCTCATTAGTCTGGTATGATACGTCTGGTCTCCTTTGTCCACTACTACCCTATTTGAGTAGGAAAGGATCAGATCAACAGGTGGCGGTGATCAACAGGTGGCGGTGATCAACAGATGGCGATGTAATGAGACCATCCTCAAGCGCCTCCACATTCTCCTCATCATACATCGGCTCCACATTCTCCTCATCATCCATCGGCTCCACTTTCTCCTCATCATCCATCGGCTCCATTTTCTCCTCATCATCCATCGGCTCCACTTTCTCCTCATCATCCATCGGCTCCACTTTCTCCTCATCATACATCGGCTCCATTTTCTCCTCATCATCCATCGGCTCCACTTTCTCCTCATCATCCATCGGCTCCACTTTCTCCTCATCATCCATCGGCTCCACTTTCTCCTCATCATCCATCGGCTCCACTTTCTCCTCATCATCCATCGGCTCCACTTTCTCCTCATCATACATCGGCTCCATTTTCTCCTTATCATCCATCGCCTCCTCCTTTCTCGCTCTGGTACAGGCAACTAATGTCACGACCAGAGATCGTCATCATGTCTAAAATGTTGGTAACAGAAGTCGTTATCTCTGTCTGTTTCATCTGACTCGAGGAACCGGCGAGGCATGTGAGGGCAAGTTGTCCTTCGTCTTATTGTCCAGATGTATGGCTCACATTCTACCTAACCACAAGATTGCACTACGATACAGAACACGCAATAAGTTTTATTATTACACCCCTTAGCCATGCTTCACCAAATTCATTTCCAAACTACCTGGCCGGTCATTTGTTGGTCAAACTACCTGGCCTGTCATTTGTTGGTCAAACTACCTGGCCGGTCATTTGTTGGTCAAACTACCTGGCCGGTCATTTGTTGATCAAACTACCTGGCCGGTCATTTGTTGGTCAAACTACCTGGCCGGTCATTTGTTGGTCAAACTACCTGGCCGGTCATTTGTTGGTCAAACTACCTGGCGGTCATTTGTTGGTCAAACTACCGCAGACGATCGATGTTAGATTGTATTACGAAGCTGAGATTCAATTCCCCAACGGTTATTGTCTCATTCTAGAAGATGAAGTGGATCCAGTACTATCCACCCAGAGAAGGAGAAGAAGTAGCGAAACCTCCTTTAATGCTTACGGTGCCTGCCGGCAAATGACCAACTCATTATCGCTTTGAAACGGCAAATTTTAAAAACGGAGATCCACGAAGAAAAACTGGGCTAACGAGTCTTAATTGGAACAACTCTTTGAAGATCGCCGCCTTGAGATTAAATGAACACAAGGAGCCGTGATTACAATTAGGATTAGGGTTTCCTCACTCAGAAGCAAAGGATAGCACACCGGTACCAACCGAACAGTTTGCAGAGACAGAAATGGATACAGACATAACAAATGTATGGCGACCCAGTCGCAGTGAGACCCGTCGGGGATTTCATGGTCCCCTGGTTACGTACTGTACCGAATATGGACAAGCGTTCAATTTCCGTATTTCGTATTTACGACAAACCACACTACATACCGTTGAGTCAAATTTCGTTAGACACTGTGGAAACGACTTGGGACAAAAGATTCCATTCACCAGTGGAACATCGATATTGTCATTGCATGTTAGAGCCCAAAAACATTTTGATCTGCAATAAGAGAACAAGAAAATGGTGGGACATGTTCCGTTACGTCGAAGTCCCAAAATGTACGAGGGTTTTTATTGCAACCAAGGTGGATATGGATATGGATTGTCAGAGTTTATCGGAGGGGTAATTATCGGAGGGATAATTATCGGAGGGGTAATTATCGGAGGGGTAACTCAAAGAGGAAATGGTATTTGAAGTTTCTTAAGTGGTTTGGGTCCAATGGTTCTCCCGTGGTTAAAGACGGGTGTTAAAGCGTTACTCAGGGAAGATGTCAGAACGGGTTTATAAGTTGCCAACGATGCGATATCTGGAAGGAATGTCGGAGAGTCGTTTAGAGAGTACGCCAAGGATGTGGGATAACGGTTTCTGCAAAAAGGCGGTCGACCTTGTTGCTGGTAACCAATGAGGTAGTCGTATTAGAAGTAGAAAAAGAAGGCTGTCGGCTGCACCACCGGGGGGAACCTTTTAGTAAACGGCTAAAACCATCAAGCGGACCAAGTCAGTCTCACAAGATGACCCACGGTATTTCCATGGATTTCTTGGGTGATGGCTCTTATTGACCCCAACTCGTGTGAATGTCTACATTCTGGTTTGGATCTTTTTAGCGCACCATCGACACAAACGCCGTGGGTGAAGTTCTTTTTGGGGAGATACAGCCTCTCCCGTCTTTAGCACACATTTTTACACGTACGAAGCAAAGAACTTTACCAAATGGAGACCACTTACCAGATGAAGCCAATGTCACACCAGCCAATTATTACCTTCATAGTTTAGACTCTCAAATGGAAGTTTCTCTTAACGACACATTGATTACGCCTAGTGACAATACGTATCCGTTTCCAGCTTTCATTGAAGTGAGATTAAACTATACATTGCATTTTGATTAAGTGTCGAGGTGGAAATATGAGACGAGTTATTCATCCCTTTTCTGCCTCCTCGCGTAGACAACTACACATTAATAATTTCATAATCATTTTCTTCTTCTATATTTTGGGAGCCCGCGATCAATGTATTGATCATTCTGGCTGCATGTTGCAGAGGGGTTCGTGATGTAACTGTGCATGGTTTTGAAGAGAGTACTTCACTGGTTGCAAGGACTACTCAGCAATGGTATTATGAACTGAGGGTTGGAAAACAGGAGGCAATAGGCACAGTTGTGTCACATTTAGTCGCCTCAACTGTTCCTTTTGGAAGCTGCCTGTCATGGCTTCGACGCTGTCTAGGGGCAGGACGAATTTCTGTTTTATGCTGGAGCAGTAGACCAGTATCTTGTATTTTTATCTTGTAAATCATGGAGAGCCTGGATATTCACCGTCATTCCTCCAATGGTGACCAGCCCAGTGTTTCCAGCATGCTGCAAACACTTGATGATGTTGAGGTGTTTCTGTAGTGACTTAGAAAAAGCGTGCTGCCCGTCACTGGACCGCCTCCAATCTATCGATGCTCTTCTGGTTTAATGAGTCCCAGACTGAAGATGCGTATTCTAAAAGTGACCAGACAAAGGCTTTATGTTGTTTATTTTTTTACGCTAGAGTTACCGATCATCAGATATCGCCTTAGGAACCCTAGGATGTTGTTTGCCCGGTTGCACACATTGTTAACATGATCGTCCCAGCGGACCTCTCTTTGAATGGAAACACCGAGATACCTTACGGAGGAAAGTGGCTCAAGAATATGACCATGCAATTCATAAGGATGGTGTAGAGGGGATCTGTTTCTGGAGACTGACAGGGTCTGGCACTTGACGGGATGAAATTCCATGTCCCAGCTCATCTCAGCTAACCGATGGACGTCCTGTTGTAGCTGGCCCTTGTGAGAACTGTTGGCGATCGTCCTATACACCACCGTGTCTGCGAACAGTTTTGCTTGGGAGGTCAGCTTCTCGGCATGTCATTGATAATATGCAAGGAACAAACAGGAGCCTAATACCGAGCCATTGGGGACCCCTGACAACACCTACCAAGGAGGTGGTGGTCCTATCTACCACTACTGCCTGGCATCGGTCGCTGAGGAAGCTAGAGATCCATGTTTAAGTAGTGTCTTGGATTCCATATGTCTGAAGTTTATGTAATAGAAAAACTATGATTGACACGTTTAAATGCCTGTGAGAACTCCATCACCAGCGAATCAGTTTGCTTCCTGTTTTCCAGATTGGTCGTCAAGTCTTCTACAAATTCAAGGAGCTGGGTCTCAAGTTTAATCTCGCGTTGAACACGGCAGTTGGTCGCTAACAGATATTAATGACTTCATCCCTGCTGCATATACGACCTGTGAAGTGAGATCTCACCAGCTACAACCTTGTTACAAGAAGAAGACAATGCTTAACGTTAACGAATCCTGGTTGTTGGTGACGAGACCAAGTGGTGTAGTGGAAGGCGAGGTACGAAAAGGTATAACGGGGGTAAAGTTAGCTTCTCGTAGTGGAAGGCGAGGTACGAAAAGGTATAACGGGGGTAAAGTTAGCTTCTCGTAGTGGAAGGCGAGGTACGAAAAGGTATAACGGGGGTAAAGTTAGCTTCTCGTAGTGGAAGGCGAGGTACGAAAAGGTATAACGGGGGTAAAGTTAGCTTCTCGTAGTGGAAGGCGAGGTACGAAAAGGTATAACGGGGGTAAAGTTAGCTTCTCGTAGTGGAAGGCGAGGTACGAAAAGGTATAACGGGGGTAAAGTTAGCTTCTCGTAGTGGAAGGCGAGGTACGAAAAGGTATAACGGGGGTAAAGTTAGCTTCTCGTAGTGGAAGGCGAGGTACGAAAAGGTATAACGGGGGTAAAGTTAGCTTCTCGATCATTTGAAATGGATACGGTTTTACTTGACCTGCGACGTAGCATTGGTGGAACAGGTCTCAAGGTCACACAAATGTTGGGATTTCAATGATTCGTCGTGGTTTTGAACAGCTACCCACTTGGTAGAGTGATATACTAGCCCAACATGTGATACTAGCCAAACATGTGATACTAGACAAACATGTGATACTAGCCCAACATGTGATACTAGCCCAACTTGATATACTAGCCCAACATGTGATATTAACCCAATATGTGATACTAGCCAGAAATGATAAACTAGCCCAACATGATATACTAGCCATACATGTGATACTAGCCCAACATGATATAATAGCCCAACATGTGATACGAGCCCAACATGTGATACTAGCTAAACATGATATACTAGCCAAACATGATATACTAGTCCAACATGATATACTAGCCCAAAATGTGATACAGCCCAATATGATATACTATCCCAACATGATATACTAGCCCAACAAGATATACTAGCCCAACATGACATACTAGCCAAACATGATATACTAGCCCGTGTGATCTAGCCCAATATGATATACTAGCCCAACATGTGATACTAGCCCACCATGTGATACTAGCCCAACATGTGATACTAGCACAAAATGATATACTAGCCCAACATGACATACTAGCCTAAAATGATATACTAGCATAACATGATATACTAGCCCAACATGATTATACTAGCCCAATATCATATAAAAGCCCAACATGATACACTAGCCCAACATGATATACAAGCCCAATATGATATACTAGCCAAACATGATATACTAGCCCAACATGATATACTAGCCAAACATGATATAGTAGCCAAACATGTGATACTAGCCCAACGTGTGATCTAGCCCAATATGATATACTAGCCCAACATGTGATACTAGCCAAACATGTGATACTAGCCCAACATGTGATACTAGCCCAAAATGATATACTAGCCCAACATGGCATACTAGCCCAAAATGATATACTAGCCCAACATGATATACTAGCCCAACATAATTATACTAGCCCAATATCATATAAAAGCCCAACATGATACACTAGCCCAATATGATATACTAGCCCAACATGATATACTAGCCCAACATGATATACTAGCCTAATATGATATACTAGCCCAACATGATATACTAGCCCAACATGTGATACTAGCCCAACATGTGATACCAGCCCAATATGATATACTAGACCAAAATGATATACTAGCCCAACATGATATACTAGCCCAACATGATATACTAGCCCAACATGATATACTAGCCCAACATGATATACTAGCCCAACATATGATACCAGCCAAACATGTTATTTTAGCCCAACATGATATACTAGCCAAACATGATATACTAGCCAAACATGATATGCTAGCCCAACATGATATACTAGCCCACCATGTGATACTAGCCCAAAATGATATACTAGCCCAACATGATATACCAGCCCAACATGATATACTAGCCCAACATGATTATACTAGCCAAATATCATATAAAAGCCCAACATGATACACTAGCCCAAAACGATATACAAGCCCAGTATATATACAAATCCAACATGATATACTAGCCCAATATGATATACTAGCCCAACATGTGATACTAGCCCAACATGATATACTCGCCTAATATGATATACCAGCCCAACATGATAAACTAGCCCAACATAATTATACTAGCCAAATATCCTATAAAAGCCCAACATGATACACTAGCCCAACATGATATACAAGCCCAGTATGATATACTAGCCCAACATGTGATACTAGCCCAACATGTGATACCAGCCCAATATGATATACTAGCCCAACATGATATAATAGCCCAACATGATATACTAGCCCAACATGATATACTAGCCCAACATATGATACTAGCCAAACATGATATTCTAGCCAAACATGTTATATTAGCCAAACATGATATACTAGCCAAACATGATATACTAGCCAAACATGTGATACTAGCCAAACATGTGATACTAGCCCAACATGTGATACCAGCCCAAAATGATATACTAGCCAAACATGACATACCCTGCCCAAAATGATATAGTAGCCCAACATGATTATACTAGCCCAATATCATATAAAAGCCCAACATGATACACTAGCCCAACATGATATACAAGCCCAGTATGATATACTAATCCAACATGATATACTAGCCCAATATGATATACTAGCTTAACATATGATACTAGCCTTATATGATATACTAGCCCAACATATGATACTAGCCCAACATGATGTACTAGCCCAACATGTGATACTAGCCCAAAATGATATACTAGCCCAACATGACATACTAGCCCAAAATGATATACTAGCCCAACATGATATACTAGCCCAACATGATTATACTAGCCCAATATCATATTAAAGCCCAACATGATACACTAGCCCAACATGATATACAAGCCCAGTATTATATACTAGCCCAACATGTGATACCAGCCCAATATGATATACTAGCCAAACATATGATACTAGCCAAACATGTGATACTAGCCCAAAATGATATACTAACCCAACATGACATACTAGACCAAAATGATATACTAGCCAAACATGATATACTAGCCCAACATGATATACTAGCCCAACATGATATACTAGCCCAACATGATTATACTAGCCCAATATCATATAAAAGCCCAACATGATACACTAGCCCAACATGATATACAAGCCCAGTATGATATACTAATCCAACATGATATACTAGCCCAATATGATATACTAGCTTAACATATGATACAAGCCTTATATGATATACTAGCCCAACATATGATACTAGCCCAACATGATCTACTAGCCCAACATGACATACTAGCCAAACATGATATACTAGCCCAACATATGATACTAGCCAAACATGATATTCTAGCCCAACATGATATACTAGCCAAACATGATTTACTAGCCAAACATGATTTACTAGCCCAATATGTGAAAAGTCTACACACACTTGTGATATAGCGACAACACCACAACTTATACGTAGTGATACTATACAACATTACAATCCACCAGAGAGAGAGAGAGAGAGAGAGAGAGAGAGACAGTGATACAATACAACATTACAATCCACCAGAGGGAGAGAGAGAGAGAGAGAGTGAAACTATACAACAATACAACCCACGAGAGAGAGAGAGAGAGAAAGAGAGAGAGACACAAAAAAACAATACAATCCACCAGAGAGAGAGAGAGAGAGA
>CAXITT010000458.1:419612-436898 GCA_964033795.1 Lymnaea stagnalis | reverse complement strand
CTTTTTTTTTTTTTTTTTTTTTTTTTTTTTTGTAAAGCTAATTCCTAATAATTTCTTTCATGATTTTAACAAATTTGATGCTTTACCCAGTGAGAAATTTACAGTAAAAGATACAAAGCTAACATTACTTCACTACTTACTTACTAACAATTGGTGGAGGTACTATAATTATTTAAAAATGTATAAGTATTTAACCAATGAAATTAAATATAATACATTCATAGCCTTATTTATTTAATATTTTTCTAAAAAAAAATTTTCATACCTTTCAAGCGTATATAAAATGCTTAAAATAATACCTTAGTCGATACTTTACATGTATTTGTAATTTATAATAATAATATTTTAATTTTTACTAAAATAAAATTGGATTTTAAATATTTTTTGCGCATTTAAATTTATTCGATTTCCGTAAAATAATCGAAAATAACTATGATTGTTTTAAGAGTCCGAACGTACTAAAATATGATCTCCCTTTTGGCGTTATGTGACTCTAGCTCATTCTTATATATATAATTCTATTCACATTGTATACCAGACCACTGCTCCTCTTGCTTGGGAGGCATGCTGTTGAGAGCCAGTCATTTTCAGATGACACGCAGCTATACAAGCATACCCATCCTTCTCTTGTTGAATCCGCTGTCCAGACTCTGCGGGGGTGCATTGATGATGACATGGATGACACTCAGCAAGTTGAAGCTTAATGATGACAAAACGGAAGCACTCCTCATCCACAATCACACATCATCCTCTACCTCAACTCTTCCTACCTCATTTCAAGTAGTTAACTCTGACGTACGGTTTACCCCCTCTGCTAGGAATCTTGGTTATATTCTTTCTAACAACAAGTCTCTCGATAAACACATATCTCACATTTGTCGTTCAGCATACACCACAATCCGTCAGATCAGCTCCATACGCCAGTACCTCACAGTTAGTGCTACATATCTAACCGAACTTCTTTCTGTCTATTCACCCCTTCGACAGCTTCGCTCCTCTGCAGACACGCGTATTCTGTCCGTTCCCTAGACACACACATATGGTGAACGATCTTTCTCTTTCTGCGCCCCCAAACAATGGAATTCTTTGCAATCAACACTTACGCAATATACCAACCACCCAGGCATTCAAAACTGCACTAAAAACATATCTTTTTAAATTATACTACCCTGACTGATTCCCCTCCTCTGACCGATAAATGATCTTGCTGGCTGCCGTCCATGGTTTGTCTTGTAAAAGTTATGTGGTGGGGTGGTTGAATATACATTGCTGTTCTTTATTTCATAAATGTATTTTATTTTAATGTCATGATTATGTCTCTTTTGATAAAATTTTTATGTACAGCGCGGTGAGCCCAGCCCTAGGCTAGGGTATCGTGCTATACAAGACCTCTTATTATAATTATTATATAATTACTGAATAAAATAAATATGCCTGCGAATCCTGGATATTAACAGCCGATCTTGTAAGGAAAATAAAGGCGATGGAGATGAGATGCTTCAGAAGCATTTTTGGCATCTGCTTTAGGGACCATATTTCCAATGATACAGTGAAAGAAAGGGTTCGTCAGGCAATTGGGGAGTACGATGACCTACTGGTGACTGTGAAAAAACGCAAACTACAATGGTACGGCCACGTAACAAGGAAACAAGGGCTTGCCAAAGAAATATTTCAGGGCACCACAAGAGGAGGGAGAAGAAGAGGAAGACAAAGAAAAAGGTGGGAGGATAACATCAATGAGTGGACAGGACTAAGACTGGGGTATGCTGTGCGTAGTGCGGAAGACAGAAAGGAATGGAGGAGGATAGTTCACATGTCGTCTGTGGTGCCCCAACGGACCAAGGACTAAGGGACATGAGGATGAGGAACAAAATAATATTAAATAGTTAAAAACAACATCCATGTTTTGATACTTCGAGTGTGTAGTCAGCCCCCCGAACTGCTATTTGATAGTTGATTCGGCCCTTGGGTTGAAAAATTTGGAGACCATTGCTTTAAAACATTCCGTTTTAGCATGGATTTCAACGTACCGGTACTCGATTCCTTCCATGAATGTTGAGTTAGATCAAATGAGAACTATAAAAAAAAAATGATATTTTAAAAGAAAAATTAGGAATTTAACGTTTGCATATACAATTAGTGGATGGTTCATCAATTATTTTAAATCGACTGCGTTTAAAAAAAAAAAAAAAAAAAAATCATTTTTTTAAAATTAGGAATTTAACGTTTGCATATACAATTAGTGGATGGTTCATCAATTATTTTAAATCGACTGCGTTTAAAAAAAAAAAAAAAAAAAAATATTTTTTTAATTTTTGTAAATAAAAAAAAAAAATTTTTTTAAACTTTTAAAAAAAAAAAAAAAAAAAAAAATCATTTTTTTAAAAAATAAAAAAAAAAAAAAAAAAAATTTTAAAACCTTAAAAAAAAAAAAAAAAAAAAAAAAAAAATTAAAAAAAACCTAGCATTTCGATATCTTGCAAATTCCTTTTTCTTTTTTAGTAAAAATAAATTCAATGGATTTGGAATTAATTCTTTTTTTGTTTAAAGTATATCGAAATTTGTAGTTGATCTGAAGAAAGTTCATCATTATCATCATGTCTCTTAGTCCTTGGACCATCGATTACATGAAAACTATCCTTCTCCGTTCCTCTCTGTTTTCTGCACTTGGCACAGCATCGCCTAGCTTTAGTCGCGTCCACTCTTTGATCTTATCTTCCAATCTTTCCCATCTTCCTATGAAGAGAGTTATAGTAATGTAAAAATCTAAATCAACATTTCAATCAACTGAATATTGGGAATTTAAACTTTATTTTTATACGATTTCCCTCAAATAAAATCACACAGTCATGATGTCTTTTGTAAACAACGGATGTCTTCTTAACATAATTATGCCGGTTATATACGATTTACAAAAGGCGCCAATTTTGAAGAGCCATAAATATGTATGGCCATTTTTACAAAAATTTTTTTTTTTTTTTTTAAATTTCTTTTTTACTTGGTAAAACTCGGAAATATCTAGAAATAAACGTATG
Source organism: Lymnaea stagnalis (assembly GCA_964033795.1). Classification (NCBI taxonomy): domain Eukaryota; kingdom Metazoa; phylum Mollusca; class Gastropoda; family Lymnaeidae; genus Lymnaea; species Lymnaea stagnalis. The sequence goes on along the minus strand of CAXITT010000458.1, from coordinate 433,863 downwards.
GTTTTGGTTGTTGTTTTTTTCGTTGAACGTTAAAATTATTTTTGCAATTCTTTTTGTTTTGGATACCTTTTTAGAAGGAATTTTATTTTATATGTTTATTTACAAAAGGCGACAATTTTGAAGAGTCATAAATATTTATTGCCATTTTTACAAAAATTTTTTTTTTTTTTTTTAAATTTCTTTTTGACTTGGTAAAACTCGGAAATATCTAGAAATAAACGTATGGTTTTGGTTGTTGTTTTTTTCGTTGAACGTTAAAATTATTTTAGCAATTCTTTTTGTTCTGGATACCTTTTTAGAAGGAATTTTATTTTATATGTTGTTACGCACTGGCTTCTATTGTGGAGAAATTAATCTCTTGTATTAAGTTATGGCTCGTTCACACAGTGCACAACAAAGGACGACACCATAGAGAAATACAATAATAAAGTTACGAAATGCAAAAACAGTTGCCAATTACAATTAGTAAGATTTAATTTAGAAATAATACAATTACAAAACAAAAGATATATAATTACAAATCATCAACTTACAGAGTATTGGAAAATCTTGTACCGGTACACAATTAGTACAATGTGCCAATTAATAATGATGAATAAAGAATGCGAATGAGCACACAAAGAATAATACGATTGTCTCGTAACGTTAATAATATCTATTTGTCTGTCAATCAGTAAACAAGATACATCAAAGAGATAAGTCACGCCCATCTATGAACGTAGCGTGTACTAGCCATCTAATTTGGGGTCAAGCAAAGTTCACGCACGGGGAAAAGTGTCATACATAACAATGTTTAAAAAATAAAATTTTAAGTAATTTATCCCAAAAACTTATTTGAAAAAAAACCCATTACTATTCAGTAATAAAAATATATTTGTATAACACAAAGGGGAGAGCATAGACGTTGCTTGACTTTTTGTGCCCGCCCCTGCTACTTTTCCGTTTTGTCCTTTTTCTATCTAGCATTAAAAGTTGATTATTAAAAGTATTTACATTACAAGTTATACTAAGCCCTATTGAGCTGTACGGGCTGCAGAGCCCTAACGATGGAAATGAGATCAAGTGACACCTAAATTCTTAACTAGAATTTCTCCCATTGCCTTTCATTAAAGTGTATACAGTATCAGAATGCAAAACTAAATTTAACTATGTACAAAAATGCATTCTTGCATTTTAAATTTATAAAAAAATTATGGCGACTATAAAGATTTAAGTGGCGTGACTAGGAAAAGGATACCCTTAAAGGCCCCTAACTTAAATGAATTTAGTTCACGTTTAGCTGGTGGAAGAGTTAGAGATGCCCCTGTTATTATTAGTCTTGGTCGACCGGTGAGTGTCTGCCCCTAGGATTCCGCCTGTTGATTGTTTTTGCTGCTCTACAATCCGGCATTCTTTCAATGTGTCCTGTCCAGGGCAGTCGGCCTTTTTTTACGACTATGGATTGGTCTTTGTGCAATTGATAAATTTCTTGGTTTGTAGGGATTCCCCAAAAAAAAAATGTCATTCATTGGGCCATATATTTTCCGGTATTGAGCAGGTTCTCTTCTTTTCTTATAATCTCACTTCTGTAAGTTACAGCTCGTCCAATGACAATGGTGTATAGTGCCTTTTTTTGTTCCCCTAGAGAGGTTTTTGCTCCCTAGTATCAGTAGCTTTTGTAGGCTGAAATAAGAAAGTTTGCCTGATGTTATCCTATCTTTCACCTCCGACATCATTTGATTATGCTCGTTTATAGTCAGCCCAAGATATTGGAAAGTGCCGTTAACACCTTTCTCAAAGGTGCGTGTGTGTGTTTATGTTGATGTTGTCATCAGTGTGCGTGTTTCCTGACATCATATCGGTTTTCTTCGCTTCATTTACCTCAAGACCAGCTTTGACCGAGACATCTTCAAGTTGCCTGAATGCTTCAATGATATAATTGCTGTTTCTACCAAATAACGCTATATCGTCTGGGTATTCCAGGTACTGCAGTGGATGGCTTTATGAAGTTCCTGGTGGTTGTTGTTCTGTACTACTTCTCTGGAATTAGTTTGTAATGGTTCCACTGGTGGACACATGGATGTTGCTAATGCCTTTTTTCTAAAGTAATGTTCAAAAGAATATATTTATCTTTTTGTCTGAGGCCCTGATTATTTTGGAACTCCCTCGAGTACTCTCCTTGTACTTTGATTCTATTTTTGGAGTTAGCCATCGTCATATGTATGAGCCGGGTAAGTTTGTTTCCTGTTTACGCTATCATAAGCTCTTTAGTAGTCCACAAATAGTTGGTGTATTATTCGTAGCATTTCTCCGAGAGACATCCAATAGTAAAATATGAAAGTCTGAAATGCCCCCTGACACATTGTCTGGAAGAAACGATGAATTAAAATATGCCCCAATATGCATCACTGAATTTTTTATTTGTTTTTAATTGAGGGGACCTGTGCGCCCGATTTTGCTCAAGACTCATCGGATTCCTTAACCTCTGCTTCCTTGACGTCACTCAGTGTGACTCAACGGGTGTGAATCTAATCTTGTGTCAAATGATTATCTTGGGCGCACCAGAACAAGAATGAATTAAGTTTATGTATGGCACTGAGCGCCATAATGCCTTCCCTAACGCTTGAAAAATTATTTCCCCTGATCTAATAGTCTTATCAAAACATTCAAATTATGTACACTTTAAAATGCGTGCTTGATTTTTAAACTCTCCCACATTTTCTGGTTAAGTAAAAGCAATCGTATGCTTAATTTCCGCCCTACTTCCTGATAAACATGGCGGCAATGCTTGCCCTGACAACCAATCTTGGCGTGCCTGGTGTTAGCGCCACTTTAGGCGGGTGAACACTTTGCCACGCTATGGATGGATGATGTCCAGTGAATATTTTTGAAATAAACATAGTTCACAGGCCCATAATAAACAGATTCAATATAGCCCAAGAGTTTGTCACATAATTTGTCAATCTAGTCTTTTTTTAGTCAAATTGTTTTGTTTCCTTTTTATTATTTAATCACTGGGTGAGGTCACGTTTCGCTAATCGACTTCTTATCCTGTGTAAAAAGATTGCATAATCGGAAATTATCTAAAACTTGACCTCACCTAGTGTAAATGAAAAAGCAGCAGATAAATGATGTGTAGTATATAATTGTCTAGTCTAATTTTTGCAATTTTTGTTTTCAAATTCAATCTAGATTGAGTTACTGCTTCAATGAATAACTGTGACAACTGTTGACAATTAACTATTCTATTATTAAAGTCATTTTAATAATGTGATAGTTCTTGTAAGTGGAAATTGTATATTTTAATTCAGTTGAATAGTGAAGGGTGTTTTAGATTAAATTTCAATTAGGTGTTAATTTTTTTTTTTTAAATTGTTCGAAACTGTGACGTACTTTAGGGGGGTGGTGGGTCCGAGATTTGTGACCGGGGGGGGGGGTAAAAATGGTCAAAAATAGCGTGACGTACTTTATGGACGGCCCCTCTACCCTTGTCAACACCTGTCAAACTTTCAATGACCCCTATTTAATTATGTCAACATTTTCTAAACACACCCCTCCCAAAACAAAACAACAACAAAAAAAGTGATTCTATTATAAATAAATTTTACTTTGCGATGATCAATTTTAATGAAAATTAAATAGTAGGAAAAACATTTCATTTCATGTTTAGCCTGTTAATCAACAAGTTACAAAGTTTTTACAATTACATTATATGATTAATTCAGAATAAATTGAAAGGTTGTTAAAGGCTAAAATCAGTGTTTGTGGTATAAATATGATTATTGTCAGTAAAGCTGACAATTATAGTGTAGTTTCTAGCTGCTATCATCTTTCCAAGGAGTAGCCAGATTTGCTCTATCGTAAAAATGGGCATCAGGGACATCATTGGGGTAGGGCAAGGGAAGCATGTGCCCCCACCCCCTAAGTTGCAGGTTTTATTTAAATTGCTGTGTACTGTGGCGCCTCCAGTAATAAACAGCTTAGCAGGCCGACCAAGTTTTGTCCCACTCCCTGAAAAAAACATGAAATGACGCCCCTGATGGGCAAAGTCTATAGTAACTGATTGATCATTTTCATCTTGCGCCACTGATAGGCCTATACCAGACAAGTCAATATGATCCTCATCTAACCAATTAGCCAGTGCTTTTTTGTGGTAAAAAAATAGGTGCCGGTACTCAGTGATGGATTGCCTAACTTTGAACGACCAGTTCACACCTCGATGCCAGCTAAATCACAACTGCAAAGATACTAAATATCTAAAACAATTTTATTTTATAATTAACCAACTTAAAGTGTTTTATTATTACTTTATTGGTATACCGTATACATTTGGTATGATTTGTAAAATTTAACTAACAACTTATTCAAGTTATTCTTGATTTACTTTAAAAAAATTGTGTTCAGTCCTCTTGTGTTTTATAGGGAAGAACCCTGTTAAGAATGAAAATGAAATATAAATGTTGAATAAATTATTCATAATAAATTCCAAAGTTTGATCCAGTTCTCATCTGACGTATACTCCCGACGGCGTTCTTTGCTGTCGGTATCTGTGGCGGAATGTCTGCCTCTAAGCAACCATAAATCAACGCATCTTGTAGGGTCAAAACGTACGAGTGGTGGTCCAACTAATCTGATAAATAACAGTGAAGATACAGTTGTTGTCATCAATGAACGTCTTGTCGGGGTGATGATAAGATTCATTGGCGAAAATCCTCTTTCGGCTTGACTTGAAGAAATTGGGATTGTACTGAGAGCAATTTCCAAAGGAAGTAGTTTATCCGAAATGTTTTTTTCGATGAGATATTCACGAAATCCGCGAATCATTATTCTTTCGTTTAATTGCAATCTTGTTGACAAGTTTCTCATTTCTGTTTCGCCAAATGTTAAGTGAGTACCAATGTTGCCCGGCCATTGCTTTGTATCGAGCACTCGAGCCCAATATGCCAACTCAGCATCTTCACTAGAAAGCAACCTTTGTTCAATTGATTCTTGTATTTTTTTGTAAAAAGCTTTTACGTCAATTGGTGGATCACTGGTACAGTTTTTGGTGTGAAGTGACACTCTTTTGAAAAGGTTACTATCTACAGCAGTGGCCGCAATTTTATAATAAGGGCCTGGAATAATTTGCCTTTCTTCCAAAATCTGTATAACAGTCTGATTTGTTGATCTGCTCTGTAGATGTCTATGTTGCGCTCTTGCAAATCCAAACTTAACTCTGACAATTCTTGGAGCGCAACGCAAATCAATCCGAGGTCTAGTACAAATTCAGTAGAAGTAATTTTTCGCTGCAAACCTTCATACATGCATTGATCTTTTTTGTCTCTGGTTGAGTCAAGTTTTGCTTCTTCAAAATGTTGTACCAAAACTTCATAATCTTCCCAAACTGCTAAAACAGAATGGAAGCTGGATGCCACCCATCACGTGCTTAACATTCTTCCAATTTTTAACAACTCAGCCTCTAACAAACGAGCGCATATTTGCAATTCTCTGCAATTTTGGGGTGAAGAATGATAAACTACATACATTTTATCAATGAATGCCTTAAATCTGTTGATCCCTGAAACTTGTTTTACGACATCACCAACGGAGAGTTCCAGTCGGTGATTTGCACAATGCCAAACCAGAACCGATGGAAACTTTTCTTTTAGCAATGTCTTGACGCCACTTTTGCTTCCCAACATCACAGCTGCTCCATCACATGCAAGAGAAACTAAGTTCCTTCTTAGAAAGTCTTCTGTTAACCCATAGAAATGAAGGCAGTGTAGTAAAGAAGCAAAAATTCCATTTGCGGTTACACTTTCGAGTTCTACCAAATCCATAAATAAATTTACTGGTGAGATCATTCCACTGTCTGCAAGACAAACACGAATATACACAATTAAAGTCGATTTTTGGCTAAGCGTAGTTGATTCGTCGATGATCAATGAAATTTTATTGTTCGACCGTACAATTTCTTTCTCATTTCACAACTAATGTGATTCACTACATTTATGCAAGCATTGGTTGAATGAAGAATACGGCCCATCTCAACTCCGTTTAGTTCTTGCAAATCTATTTCAGATTCGAAATTATGAAACGATTGGTTTTCTTTGGCTACTTTATATGCTGTACGAAAAATCTTTGCAGTTACAATTTTCTCACGAGTTAATGCCTTTAACAACACGTTCTCAATAGGTGCTGCCTCGGCTTCTGTTAGGATCTTAAGCGCAGCTTTGTGTGCCGCAGTTTCTTTATGATCGAATAATTTCTTTCTTAAAGACATAAGCTGTTGTTGTCGATTAGTACCGAAGTAAGTTATTTTATTGACGACCCATTCGTTCGATACCTTCATTCCCATCTTTGCCTCGACTCCGAGATTGCCAACTTTTCGGCAAGGGATACAACCAAGTTTTTTATTATGGATAGATAGCCAATCATATTTCACAAGGAATTTCTTTGATCTAAAGTCCAGCAGGTAGGCCAATCAACATCTGCAGGTAGCAGTTGTTCATTAGTAACAGAGGAACCAAGAACGATATCTGACGGCTTTGGTTCCGATAGTTCCATTAGGGTTTCCTCTGTGACATTGGCTTCTGCCGTTGTTTCTTCAGTCTTCAGTCAGTCTGGTTTTCTTACCTACCGGCAAAGTCCCAGGCGGAACATCGATTGAATGCGAAAAGAAATCAGAAACTTTCTTCATTTCCAAAGTGGGCTAAGAAATAATTATTACTTAAATCATCAATTTCTAACTGCGCTCGTTTTAATTTATTTAAGTCTTAATTATTACATTCAAATTTTGAAATTTTAAAGGCATTACGTCTTTAAAACAACCATGACCGGAAATAGGTTAATAACCAATGACGTAACATTACGAGTGTGTGAGGAAAGCAGTTTCGCATTTTATATTTTAATTCTTATTGCTCGCAATTTTAAAATAATTCAATTTTAACAAATTAATAATATAAAAATTAATAATAAACGTTAAAATACAAGAAAAGTAATAATTTTTTCCCCACATTGAAAAAGGTGGCGGTACGCCGTACCGGTGCATACCGGCACAAAAAAGCACTGTATTTAGCACTTAAAATGAAAGCATTGTCGGTGTGAGTAATAATTGTCATAAGCAGTGGCGTAGCTAGAGTTGGCGTCACCCGGTGCGGTAAACTCATGGTGTCACCCCCTCCCCCCAAACTTCCATTGATGCATTTCTTCTTGTTAAGATAATTCCACAGTATAATAATAAGAACAAAAGCACATAAATCGAAAGGTCATGGGGTCACTGTATTTAAAAACATTAAGTTATATTTGTATTCGCATTAATTTCAATTTATTTAAAGTTTTCCTTTCCTTGTCTTCAAAGCTGCAAACCTGTCAATCACTTGATCAAAATCAATGTCCTTCACTGTATCAATTTCAATTGATAGAAGAGCCACATCAGAAAGCCTAGACTGTCCCATGGTGGATCATAAATATTTCTTGATAAGCCTTAGTTTTGAAAAGCTCCGCTCACATGAAGCCACATACACACATATCTTAAGAAAATATTAAAGGCTTAGCGAAAGCATTGGAAGAGATTCTAGGACGTCCCATTCAGCTATGAATTTCAAAATATCAAGTACTGACCATTCCATGACTTTGAGAAATCAGCTGCTTTTAGACGTCTTCTAAGCCTTGATATTTCTTTTTAAAGTTCATCTTCTGATAACTCATCATAGAAAATTTTTAATTTAGGAACATCTTCTTCACTTCTTCTATATCTTAAGGGCCCACGATCAATTTATTGATCATTTTGGCTCCTATGCATGTAGATGGGATTTGCAATGTTTCTGTTACTGGTGGTGATGAGGAAATTATAGACAGTGACTTTTGGCTCATCCCTTGACCAGCAATGGGGACATTTTAGATTATAAATCACAGTTTGTTGAGGATTTACTTGACTAATAGTCAAAGAAATATTCCTCATAAAAAAACCTGTACACTAATCCCATCTAACCGGAAGTTGCAACCTGATACTAGACTTTTGGGTTGAACAGCCCCAAACATATCTGGTACTTCCTTGATCACTGATGATCTGATCTAGAGTTCAGAATGAAAGCGATCAATATACTCTAGCATATCCCTACTGTTTTCTTCTCGCAGAAAGAGTTCAGCATCTATTAATTGTTCTCCTGCCATTCTCTTCTTAAACCTTAATCTTCTCTCTACCGAAACTCCATATTGGTCTGATTTTAAAAGCGACTTTTCAATAGTATGTTCCACCAAGTGACGGCGCTTCTCGTGCAGAAACAATCTTAACTTTACTTAAGGCCTCTAGGTTTGTCACCACTTTGTCAAGAGTAAAGCCTTAAGTCTGCAGTTACTGCTGTGTAAGATTAACTTTATCAAGTAGATCAGCCCAAAGATAAGGTAGCAGATAAACGTTAAATCAAAGACAGCATGTAAGAGACCTTGTGCTGCACCTCTTGTATCATCACAGACAGCATGTAAAAGACCTTGTGCTGTACCTCTTGTATCATCACAGACAGCATCTAAAAGACCTTGTGCTGTACCTCTTGTATCATCACAGACAGCATGTAAGAGACCTTGTGCTGCACCTCTTGTATCATCACAGACAGCATGTAAGAGACCTTGTGCTGCACCTCTTGTATCATCACAGACAGCATGTAAAAGACCTTGTGCTGCACCTCTTGTATCATCACAGACAGCATGTAAGAGACCTTGTGCGGCACCTCTTGTATTCAAATGTTTCAGAGGATCACACAGAGCTTCAATCACTGCCACACATTCATCAAACTCATCTTTCACTGTTTTAACACCAGCATGATGATCACTCGAACGCGTTGTTGACAGTCTTTTCAAAGACATTCCAATGTGTTCAATTAGAACCTTCCATCGATGAGTGGATGCAACAAAGAAGGAACATATTCTTTCAAGAGTCCCGAATCAAGTAATACATGAAGCATTTTCTGCGAAAGAGTGTTGAGCACACAAGTGAAGTGAATGGCCCACACATGTGAAGTGAATGGCCCACACATGTGAAGTGAATGGCCCACACAAGTGAAGTGAATGGCCCACACAAGTGAAGTGAATGGCCCACACAAGTGAAGTGAATGGCCCACACAAGTGAAGTGAATGGCCCACACAAGTGAAGTGAATGGCCCACACAAGTGAAGTAAATGGCCCACACATGCATTCAATAGTGGTTTCTTATTTTTTATTTCCAGCATGGTCTGAATACCTAAATGGATTCCAGGCATTCTGGCAGCATTATCGTAATCCTGAGCTCTGAACATCATTATGTCTAGTCCATCACGCATTAGTTTGTAAGAAAGTCAGAACTGAGGTCAACAGCTTTTTTCGATATTAACGGGAGAAATGCCAAAAACACTTCTCTCACTTCAACTTTGTGGATTAGAGCATATCTTATCACTTCACACACCTAGTCAATGTGTGATACATCAGGTGTATTTTCGAACAAAATTCCAAAATAGCTCGCAGCCTTTATATCCATGATAAGAATCTCATTCACATGATTTGCGAGCACATTTATAAATTCAATTTGGGTTTCTGGTGAAAGGTAAGATGAAGGTGCTTCTTTAATGTAGATGCACTCCTCTTTAGTCTCATGTGGTGCTCTTTTAGCACTGGGTCATGTTTAGATAGCATCTCAACCATTTCAAGAAAGTTTCAGTGAAGATTCGTCTTCGTTGTGGCCACGAAATGCCAGATTTTGCTTTGCGAGAAACAATGTGATGTCCAGCTACCTGTGCAGGATATCCCTCCACTTTTTCTTATCCTTGTCCATCACAGCAATACTTTAGGCATCGATTGTTTTGTGTATCCTAAGTCCTGCTGCCAATGATTTCCAATTTTCAAAGCAACATAGGTGATCTTCTGATGCTTCATGATTTTCTAATTTACGGCTCAGTTTCCACCACTTATCAAAGCCAGTAACACAGTTGGATGTAGTTTCTGTGACATTGAAAGAAAATAATCTGCAGCAAAAAACATGACAATTTCTGACTGACGAGTGAATAAACCATCCACGACCGGAGTATTTTCTCGCCATTTTGGATCATCCCGTAGATCCATTGTTTTGTTAGTTGGTGCACACCTCCTTTAGATTTCGCATTTAGCCTTGTCACTACGCTGAACGGTCCGTCCTTGTCACTACGCTGAACGGTCCATCCTTGTCACTACGCTGAACGGTCCGTCCTTGTCACTACGCTGAATGGTCCGCCCTTGTCACTACGCTGAACGGTCCGTCCTTGTCACTACGCTGAACGGTCCGTCCTTGTCACTACGCTGAATGGTCCGCCCTTGTCACTACGCTGAACGGTCCATCCTTGTCACTACGCTGAACGGTCCGTCCTTGTCACTACGCTGAACGGTCCGCCCTTGTCACTACGCTGAATGGTCCGTCCTTGTCACTACGCTGAACGGTCCGCCCTTGTCACTACGCTGAACGGTCCGTCCTTGTCACTACGCTGAACGGTCCGTCCTTGTCACTACGCTGAACGGTCCGTCCTTGTCACTACGCTGAACGGTCCGTCCTTGTCACTACGCTGAACGGTCTGTCCTTGTCACTACGCTGAACGGTCCGTCCTTGTTCTGAAACGAGGTACTTAATATTTTAATAATTTTAGACCTAAAATAATTTGGAACTGGTACGTTCTAAGAGAGAAATATCTGATAAAATGTGCCAGATTTTGTCATTAGTCATTACAATTACTGTATCTTGATTTGAATCCACATAATCAGCAAACATTTCTGTTTCCAAACCATCCATGTCTTTTACTTGTGTTTTCACGTCAATCTCTTTTATTTTCTCCACTAGATGCTCTAAAGAATGCATGTGGCTGGCATCGGTAGACTCAGTATCAATGGTAGGCTGAGGAATATCTTTTGATGAACCCTGTACCTGGTCATCATTTAATCTGTTTTCGTGACATATCGAAGCATGTATTCTTGTAGTGATTTTAGTGAGTCGCGTATTTTCTTTGCTTGCTTTTCACTGCTGACAGCCACTTGGCCATTTAGAATTGTGCACGCCGTATAGCATGATAGAATAATCTTTAAAAAAAAAAAAAATGCTTTAAATTTGTCAAGTTCAAGACAACAAACAAAATAACTATTGACGACAGTTCAAAAAGAACAGTCAGAGCACTGTCCAGAATACAGCACAGAAAGGTAGCAGGTAAAACTCATCAGTCGAAATATGACAATCGTGCCGCACTGTTTAGGGGAGATACTAGTGACGAATCGGGGAAAACATTATGAATATCCGTTAGGCCGAGCAGTGTGTTCTCTGTATATATGCAATTTTTCAATCGGGTGCCACCCCTAAAATGGTGTCACCCGGTGCGGTCCGCACCCCCGTCACTACGCCACTGGCCATAAGCTCTCTCTATCTCCTTGCAGCTGCTCGCATTGGTCGAATCCTTTTTTTGTTGAGGAGCTGGTGCTAATTTCTTATGCTCAAGAGGGCATTTCGTTGTCAGATCTGTTGAACATGCTTTTTCAACATGACTTGTGATGCAAAATAGATTTTACAGATTTTACAAATCTGTTCAAGCAGCGATTGTATTATTGTTACTCACGTTACATTCCCCAAATTCTCAAAATATCTTGTTCCTACTCTATCAATATCATTTACCTTGACTGCACTGACACTTGAAACTACAGGTGAAGAGAGGCCAAGAGAGGCCAACGTTTGACTTCTCTTGCACTAAGTGTGCGGCTAACATTCTGACCAGCCATCTGCAGTGCGCAGACGGACATTAAATAAATCTGATATTGTTCAAAGACTAAAAATTATATGACTATTTATACTCATTCATTTTTTTTAATTATTCAATAATGTCAGAACCAGTCAATTTTTAAGATTACAATTTCAATAGAGAAAACAAGATTGATGACGTCAACTAATCTGAACCCCCCCCCCCCCCTTTGTCAACAACTGTCAAAGATTTTCACCCACCCCCCCCCCCCTTTTTTCCTTTTTTTTTTTTGACGTAATTAATGGACGCCCCCAAACTCTGAAATCCATTATTTTCATCCAATAATACAATAAAAGCCCATTAGGTGTCCCCACTATCTGGAGCTTGGGGGCCATATGCCCCCACCTTAGCTACGCCTCTTTCCGCTGGCACTGCGACCCCCCCCCCTTCCCAGGACATTGAAAGAAACATTGTGTCTTTTCATCTATTGCCCTTTTTCTCTTAGATTTTTCTCTTTCATTGTTTATAGAACCAACTAAAGCTATAGTCCTCAAAGACCTCAATTTATTGAGTGTATGTCTTACAACAGTCCGCCGTCCTGTCACAACCACACTGCTATGTTTGTCCTGTCACAACCACACTGCTATGTTTATCCTGTCACAACCACACTGCTATGTTTGTCCTGTCACAACCACACTGCTATATTTGTCCTGTCACAACCACACTGCTATGTGACATAAGGAATTGATTTTTTAAAATCCCTTTATATTAACTCTGCTTTTGTTCGTGTGTTTAGGGCCAAATCTTCGGACGGCTAATTGACCCAAACCCGTCCTCCTAAAACTTGACACAAACATTCTGTCAGCCAACTCCTCAAGAATAGGCTTTTCCTGTCTTTCAAGGGGAGATGAATGAAATATGATTTATTAACTAAATGTCTCAAGTTTCAGAAGACTTTTCTACAAGGATTTGCAGTAATTTAAAGCAGTGGTCCCAATTGGCGGTCCGTGGACCTTCACCGGTCCGCATGCCTAACGCTGCCGGTCCCCATAACATAAACATTTATTGTCAAATAGAAATAAAAGTATAAAAAGAAATCATGCACCGGTCCCTGGTAAAATTTTGAAACTTGTTCACAGGTCCGCCAAACTTAAAAGTTTAGGAACCACTGATTTAAAGTATCCAATATTTACTAAACTCTCATTTGTATATTATGAACAGCCCAAATATATTCTAAGCAGTCCCAATTCCCTGGAGGTCTGCAGGTGTGGCAGTAAAACATAAAACTATAAGCAAAACAATAAACCAAGGGAGTTAACACAGTGTTTAAAGTTTGAATATTTGTCTCTATTTATTGGCTTAAGATGATCACATAGAACTGGGACTTAAACACTCTCCCACTGCATCAATTGTACACAGTGTTGTACATCATTATACACTGCGCTCAACAACATACACAAACAAACAAAATGTGTACACTAATTTAAGACAATCCACCAAAAATATCAAGCACTCACACACCATACTGCCATCTCATGAACCAAAGAAACAACAAACCAATCTATAGAAATCCTTCATCATGCACACTCACCAACCACATAGACCCACTCATCAACCACATAGACCCACTCACCAACCACATAGACCCACTCACCAACCACATAGACCCACTCACCAACCTCATAGACCCACTCACCAACCACATAGACCCACTCACCAACCACATAGACCCACTCACCAACCTCATAGACCCACTCACCAACCACATAGATCCACTCACCAACCACATAGACACACTCACCAACCACATAGACACACTCACCAACCACATAGACCCACTCACCAACATTCCATACACTCAGTGACCTTGATGAAGAATTTGCCTACCATCCTTGTGCATAAGTGGCACACACACACACACATTGATAATTACAATTCAGTACATACAATAAAATATTTATCAAATTATTTGCTCTGTCTACTGACAAAGCTGAACAATTCTGCTATAACAATCAGTTTAAAATTAATTATGATTAAAACTCTGTAATACAAGACCCTTACTGTAAGACCCTTACTGTAAGACCCTTACTGTTTTTAAAAATAACAAATGTTAACTAACATTTAATTGCAATATTTTAAAAAATTGTTATTTAAATATAAATAAATGCTAAATTCTTGATTTTTAAAAAGATGTTTTATCTCAAAACAAGATACATTTAGAAAACATATGATCTTTAATCAATGAGATTTAAGATAAAAAGTTTCTTTGATAGATTTAAGTCAAAAGTACGGTATTTAAATCAATATGTATTTCTTTTAAAATTTGATTTTAAAAAAAAAAGCAGATAAAAATGCAATTGATCTTAATTTCTTTGAGTTTTGAACTTTAGGATTAAAACTATACAAGTAAAATAAGATGTAAACTTAGAAATAAAAGAAAAACTGTTTAATAAAAATGTTGTAACAAAATTACCAGTTAAAAATGTTATGAATGACCCATTATTATTCTAAAATCCTTCTGATACCTAAATTCAAGAACATTTTATTTTCATTTGCAACCCTCCCCCCCCCCC
>CAXITT010000458.1:402839-419589 GCA_964033795.1 Lymnaea stagnalis | reverse complement strand
ATACCTAAATTCACAACCATTTTTTTTTCATTTGCCCCCCCCCCCCTCCCACTGTAGCAACAGAAGTCATTATAAACTGTATTTTATATTTACTGTTGTTGACTGTATCAAAAAAAAAATGTTTACTATTTTGTTTGTTTAAACAGTACAGACTCCCCTTGATAAAACAACTATCTTATAGGCCTATGTATACAAAAAAAAAATAGTATTGCAAAAGAGAGATCATTCATCTAGACTCTGGGATTTGATGGATCCACTTAGTTTATTCTTCAAATTTGAAAAAAAAATATAAAAAAATAAAGCTCTCAACAAATAACTTTCACTGGCTAACAGACTAATTTCAATAAATCTCTCAACAGATAACTTCCACAGACTAATTTAACTGCAGCTTTGTGTGTACACCTCAAGGTTTTGGGGACATTGAAATCTTGCAACAGATGGAAGCAATAAACCTCAGGATGAAACCACACTTCACACAGCTTAAGGAGTTTCAAGACATTTGTAAATTACTTTAAATAGTTCCCCCCTTCTTATAAATCCCCCCCCCCCCAAAAAAAAAACAACAAAAAAACCTTTTGGATACTGTAAAACTTTGCTTTCTGTATACAGTGCTATTTTCATATAATTTATGAAATGGGTGATCATATGTCTATGACATTACTAATGTAGTTTTTTTTCCATAGTAAATTTTTTGGTCTTCTTTGGCTGTGGGAAATGTGATGCGACCACATCCCTGAGGTAAACATAAAAATACAAGAGGACAAGGAAGTGCATTGTTTCTTTGGCTGTTTTGACCTGACACACAAATAAATGAGCAGACGCACACAGATTAAGAGGGGGGAAAAAATACCAAATAAAAATAAAATTCTTGTATCAAATTAAGCTTTAAATAAAGCTGCATGAACTTAATAGACAGGCAAAAAAAAAAAACAAATGGGGAGGAGGGACGAAGGAAAAAAAGAAAAAAAAAGGGCAAATTAAAAGAGAGAAAAAAAAAGAAAAAAAAAAAAAAAATACAGAAAATAGTACAAAAAATAAAAAATACCAAAAAAAAAAAAAATTCTTGTATCAAATTAAGATTTAAAAAAAGCTGCATGAACTTAATAGAAAGGCAAAAAAAAAAAAACAAATGGGGAGGAGGGACGATGGAGAAATTGAAAAAAAAAGGGCAAATTATAAGAGAGACAAAAAATGAATAAATTAATAAGTATACAGAAAATTGTACAAAACATTTGTGAGTAGGTTTATTAAGCCTACCTCAATACTGCAAATGTCACAAATAAAAAGGGGGCAGGGTTAACTGTACAGTCATAGAAATAGTAGCAACAACAAAGTCATGTGGTCATCTTTCAAAACAAAAAGTAATAATTCACCAAATGATAAATCAGGCAGGGAGTAATTTAAATACAATGAGAACTTCTTAAAATTTACCGCATGATGATTATTGTACGCAATAAATTAGCCAATGTACAGTTGAAACAGGAGCTGTTGTATTTAATTCTAGATAATAATAATCGAGGTAACAATAAAAAAAGTTTGAAATTGATAAATATACACATGCATATGATGGGTCTGCTCAGACAGTTTGTACTTTTTTTTTATACAGAATGTTATTCACAACCAGTGTTTTATCAGTGTACAACTGGTAGGCTACAATACACAAAGTTATATGAACAAAAGATAGGAAATCTATTTCAATTCTATTTTACGAAAAATTCTGCCGTATTTTCAACATCAATTCAGCATATATTGAAAATATCTATAACTAACCAGTATAACTATCCGAGTATAACTATCCTATATCCCTGAAATAAAATAAATGAAACCACAAAGGTGTTGTTCTATTTTATATTGCTCTTAACAAAGTAATCAATTTGCATTTATGTTTTTAACATTAAATCGTAATCTTATTAATTTCTGAATATATCAAAGAAATTTAGTCACAATTCAACTTTTAATTGTTTTTCAAAATCATCTGGATGATTTATAAAGTGCCCAAGTGTTCCGCTTTGTTCAAAATGGAATATTAAATTTTAAACTTAGGTCTGGGGGAACAATAATACTTTTCTATACTTAAAAAAACTATTTTGTCCCTTTTATTTCCCATCATGCTTTACTTTTTCAATCCAAGGCAAACTTTATTTCCTTTCCACAAAATCCTTTAAAAAAACCCCACAAAATTTGTGTTGACTTTTCCCATTTCTTTCATATTTTATCTTAATATATTAAGATACCTTCCAATTCATACATTTATTCATAAATGTTTAGAAGTAAATTTCAGCAATAGGTTTAATGTCATCTGTCTTTACAATCAAACTTTCGATAAACCACTAAGCAAAAATATAAATGTACTAAAAAAAGAAATCACCTCAGAAGTAGAATATTTTAGGTTTAATTATATAACTATATATATGTATATAAAATTTTTTAAAATTCAACAATTTTGTTTAGAGTTTTGGTTAATAAATTTTATTGCAGTGCAAATTAAAACAATATTTTGAACTTAATTTAAAAAAAATATGATTACACCTGGAATTTTAAAAAAAAAATGTTATACAAATTACAGTAATTGAATTTTTTAAAAAAAATAATGAATTTGTTTTTATTTTTTCAGACAAGGTTTGTCCAATCAATAAAGTTAAATTTCTTCTAGTTCATAATTATAGAATCAAACCTATGATTTCTAATCAAAATGTTGAGCAGGTGAGAAAGGTTTTATTAATAAAAAGGTTCAAATCTCTAAGTTAAATTTTTACTAGCCCTTGTCCTGTTCAATTAATCAGATCTGAAAAAATGGAAAAAACAGACAAGAAATGAAGAGAGACAATAGTATTACATGTCATCAATTACCTGTAATAAGTTTCAGATTGTTCACTACCATGTTACTGCCTCGGTTATTTTTGTTGTTGTTGGACAAAAACTGATAAATCCATTATAATATTGTCCATTTAAATTTGCATATTATTTAAAACTTTGAAATTCATTAGACTCATTTTAATACCTCTGTGTATAAAATAAAATAAAACTTCTTTAAAAGAATATGATAAAATTGAGGAAAAAGAAACATTCACCAAAGAATTTTGCAAGTGATCTTTGGTGTTCACGTAATTTATGTTTATTGAAACCTGAAGTCGGAGAATGGTAAAAGTTCCCGTCGTCAACCAAAGCTGCTTTGTGTATTTAATTACTATGCAGTTGTGAAATTTAAAAATAAATTGGTTGGCATAATCAGAGAAAGGATTCTATTTACACATGAACGTAATGTGATATCTCTACATATATAACAGCCCATGAGGACTCTTTATTTTGCCTCATCTGCCTCTGAAATTTAATCCACTGAGGGAAGGTCTAAAGTTATCAGATTTATTAAGAACATAACTAATCTAGAAAGTAGTGTGTTTTTGTGTGTGTTCCATAATCAAAAATGAAAAGGTAGATGTATAATACAGAAAATGACTTGGAGAAGAGTCACAGAAAAGAATAGTCTATAGTTGCCAAGTACACAAGAAAATCAAATTGATAAGACTATAACCATTAAATATATGCAATTTTTTTTTAAGGAAAAAAAAAACAACAGATATTGCTATTTAATTTGCTAGTTTGACAACAAATAGAAGAAAAGAATTAAAACATTTATAATATCCTGTACAGCGACATTCATTTACAGATTGTTTTAGGTCATATGTATAGAATAATATAAAGTAACGATAGTCAGAAAAACTTTACAACAAATATGAAATCAGAACAATAAGTAAAAACAAGTTGGTTGCCTGGGTGGCCGCTGAGAGCCAATTTCATTAATTCAAATAATATTAAGTTTATAATAAATAATATTTATGAGAGCTTTCATTGATGATTGATAGCATGTCATGACAGGACCTCTGATATGATTATGATATTAATAACAACTTTTCACCTGATAAACATAAAAAGTTTTACAATGTATGATTTGTAAGAAAATTTCTATGAGGATATATCAACGATGAATATGACCTGTGATGATAAGTGTGGTAAAATGTATTTGCTGCCTTGGGACCTACACGCCCCATTAACTGTTTGTACTTCATAAAAGAACAAATTTGTATCTTTGCCAAGTATTGAATGCATTTTGAAGAATATAGATATAATATTTAAGACTATTTATCAATTGTCAACTCATGAAATATTTTTCTGGTCTGCTTCAGCGCTAAAAAAAAAAAAAAGAAAAAGCACACCATGATGAACAGGTAGAGAAATAGTGTTGCATTTTATTGTTGATAAGTTGTAAGATTTAAAGATAAATTCTATGCAGAAGAACAAAAATTTTAGATAAAAAAGGCTGAAGTGTTTTGTCATGCAAACTAAAACTCCTACTTCAATGTTATTCCTGGGCGCTCCCTGAGTTTTGTAGATGGTCAAATATTGCAGAAATAGACAGGACAGGAACTTTCAATGTTTTTATCTCTTTTTTTAAATTGCAGCTTGAGACAATTCAAAATGTTGCTATATTTTTATAACAAAATATTTAAAATTCAAAAACATGCTTTCTACTTGAAGTAATAACTTATATTTTTGTTGTTGCTTATTGTCTTTAAAAACCTCATTACTAATTTTAAAAGACGTTCATTTGCATTGAAGTCTATTTTTTAAAAGATTATACACATTTTTTAAATTATTATTTAAAACTAAGACTCTTTGATCCTCTTGTTGCAGACACAATTCAATGTTTGGATCATTATGTTGATGGTGGTGGACTTATCCAGTTTATAATTTTTTTTTTTTTTTTAAATGACAGATTGTCGACTTCTATGTGTACAGCTAGAAGACAATGACTCAAGGAAGATGACATTCCACCCACAATGTGCAAAAAAAAAAACCATTATAATTTCAAATAAAAATTGTTTGGATCATTATGTTGATGGTGGTGGACTTATCCAGTTTATAATTTTTTTTTTTTTTTAAATGACAGATTGTCGACTTCTATGTGTACAGCTAGAAGACAATGACTCAAGGAAGATGACATTCCACCCACAATGTGCAAAGAAAAAAACCATTGTAATTTCAAATAGAAATGCATTACTGAATGATAATTCAATGTTACAAGTTTGCACTTTAGCCATACTTGATTCATTCTAACAAAAGCTTGTTAAAAATCCATCTGTAAAATGACTGAATGACTTTTTAAAAATCACTCTTTTTGGAATACACATTTAATACATGCCACTTTCAATAACAAGTTCAAACATTTATTTTTCCTCTAGACTGAGCAAAACTAAAAATGAACTGATAGTTCAAACGTCTCTTGTAAATCTGTTTAGTATATTTTAAATTAAAAATTTCCTTGGCTCATCGGTATTAAATAAACCACCAGAATTGTTACGTAAAATAGTTTAGCAAGAGATGTCTCGTTTTGGTTAGCTGTAAAATAATGAGCAACGATATATTAAAAAAAAAACATTTTGTGAAAGTTCTTTCCTTTATCCACTGCAATATTTTCATAAATGTAAGGAAATTACAATTTCATATGTATAATATTAAAATATGTGTTTATACAAATACACACAGAAACATAACCATATTAAACATCTAAAAAAAATAATGTTGGGTCCATTATAATTTATTAATAATTTCAGCGGTGAGTTGATCCACCAATGACAAGATACGCAACACAAGACACATGTATCCAATGGCGAGAGCTGATCAATGTATGAAAACTTGGATAAAATAATGAGTATCTGTCCTGTCAGATGGTGACACAATGATCTTTAATGAATGAACATTTTTTTTTAAAAAGCACATTACAATGTCCATTTCATTTGTTGTCTTTTTATTTGGAATTAAAGCCTTGTTTGAATTAAAGTTATTAGTGAGTCTAGAGCAGTGGTCAGCAAACTGGAGCAAATGACCCCAAATGGGTAAAAATGGAAATCTTGGCTGTCATTGGGCTCAATAGACTCATATAAAACTATTTTTTAAAGGGTGTTTTTTGTTTTTACAAAATAGTTTTCTATGGCAACACTGCATCTGGCCTGAGTAATGCACCCAACTCATTGTGGTTACAAGTGGATTGGCTGCAAGCACAATTTCACGTCTTGGGTTGTATTCTTTATTTTGGCTTTGTCTTCTATTTTAACTTATGCTCAGTGGCGTCACTGAAGTTGGTGTCATCCGTGAGGTAAACTCATGGTATCACCCCATTCAGACTTCTCCATGGACCCCCAAGTTGACGTGCCTTGTTCTAATGGCAACCTGCGCTAGTGGTGGTATCCTACTTGGGTGGAAGGTGCCATTCCTGCTCTTGTATTTTAGATGTATTATTAAAACCAACTGTCAAATTTAGTTTTTTTCATTTAGTGTCCTTCCCCTGTGATGGTGTCATCATCATGTAAGGGTCTTATTCCCTTGTGAGGGGATCACATCCGTCAACAATTCTCACAAGCAGCCAGTCAAAAAGTTGCTGCCTTAACAATTTACATTTGCCAACAAGGATTTTCCCTCTAACCAACATAAAACAAAACATAATAATTATTTCACCCCAAAGACAGATTCCAAATTTTTCTGAGTTAAAAAGGCCCCAATTAGATGTAATTGTATAAAACATTCCATCTCAACAAAAATTTGAAGTAAATATTTTTTCAAAGAAAACCTTTTGTTCCACAATGAGGATTTTAATTTTTATGTTATCAAATTTTATATATATATATAATTTTATTCTCAATAAATAGATTGAATGAACCATTTTGAATTTAAATAGTTGATTTTCTTCCTAAAAAATCGGGGGTAACATCGGCGTTAACAAATATCTTTTGGGGGTTATGGCTTAAAAAGTTCGCAGACTCCTGGCATATGTAAATCCCGTCCTTCAAAGGTTTCCCTTTTCCACTTGGTATTGTCTTTTTTGAAGCAACACATTATCAATAGATGAAAGCACTATAATCCACATATGCATATTGAAATAGTCAAGAGATAAGAGAGTATTTATAATGCTCATCTTTTTATTCGAAGGGGAGATAAATCACCTGAAATTTAGTCAGCAAGCAGACGCAGACTGAACCATAAGAATACTTGTAGTATGTCAAAGGAATGACCACTTCAGACTGTCTGTAAGCTATCTGATCATTCAGTCATGTCACGATGCATCTATGATCAATGGTTTTGATCTCACTGCCATTAAGATCTATGATCTTCAGATAAAAAGTATTTATTTGATTGCCAATTTAAAAAAATAGAGATCTTGTGTCCATATGTCACCAACAGCTCTCTAGCCTTTTTTGTTTCTTGAGATGAAATCACAACACATTTGGGTGCTTCCACTGTCTAGCACCATCAAGTATGAAGAAGCTGAGATTAATCCTTTGATATACACACAGCTTGACAAGTAAAATTTAAAAAATGTAAATGTCCATTGCCTATAGGTTACTGCCTGCTTATGGGAAGGAGAATTTGAAAGTGGCTTGCACTTTCTGCAGTAATGAACAGATGGGCTGATATTTCTTGCACTTATTCATGATGCCATTTGATTTTAAGACTTCCGTCAGCTAGGCAGAATTTAACAGGATTGAGTGTCAGCTAGGCAGACTTCAGTCAGCTGGGCAGTATTTAACAGGGTTGACTGCCAATAATTTGGTAAAATTATGGCTCTTGAGTGTAGGGAAGGCCCTGATGCTTTCAGCATGCTCACAAGAAATGCATAGCTTGGCGTAACTTCAAATGACCACTGACAGCCAACATATCTGGGCATAACTTCAAATGACCCAAAGTGGTAGGCAAATTTATATCTCTGTTGCAATAATTTGTCAATAAAATCCATGGTTTTTTTCGTTTTTTTTTTAAAGCATGGTTTTTTGAATTTTTTGCCATGAAAGGTTAGTTCCTGCGTAGGAAACAGAGATTGCATTGAGGTCCTATGCAACAGCAGTGACGGACAATTTTGGTAGTGATTTCATGAGAAGTTTTGTCTTAGTTCTCAAACAATGCCAGCAAATCGTCTCCTGTACTGGAAGAGTTCTGCCCATTGTCTCCTGTTGAATCTGAAGGTCCAAGGTATGCCGTCAACAACTCCATATCACTGAGATTGTCTGCCAGCAACTGAAAAAATATAGTTGTAAAATTAATTAATACATTGGACAATTTTTGTTTCAAGATTTCTGTAGAAATAAAGTACGTTTTTTAAGTAACAGAAATTTAAAAAAATGTGACTTGAGCATGTCTACAAAGAAATAAATAAAATGTGACTTAGCATGTCTACAAAGAAATAAATAAAATGTGACTTGATGAAGCAAGATTAATGCTCAAAATATTTAAAATGAGAGAATAAAATTAAAATGTGACTATCTAGTGAATTTACTGAACAAACATACAATTTGTTCATTGTGCAGTACGGGTTCAACAATTAACAGAGCTTACCTCGAGTCCCTGAGCCGTACTAGGGTCCCCATTAATGATGGCGGCTGGGTCAAAGTTCAGGTCAGCTAATGAATGGCAGTCAGGGGGTAATGAGCTGTTGACGCTGTTACTGTTAGGGATTCCGTTGCTCATGCTGTTGTTGCAATTGTTGGGCGTATTGCTGGAGGATGTGTTGTTGTTGTTGCTGCTGGGAGAGGGGTGTGAGAGGTTGCTGAGGCTGCCATTTTGTTGTGGATGAGGTTGCGATGAAGGGCGTGGTGTCATATGATTGTTACTTGGCGGTCTTGAAGGGTCTGGGTGCCGCAAACCCTGGCTCATCGGATCACCTACAATAAGGGGAAAACTATTTTAATGTCCCTGTCTCTGACTGACAACACATATTTGAGGGTATTTACACAAATAAAAAACATTTTTTTTTCAAATTATTTAAGATAATGTAAGAGATGTTAAAAATGCCATTGCAGCGACTTACCTGGTGTTGATGGAGGTGGGAGGTTATACGGTGAAGCCTGTGGTCCTGCATCCCAAGAGGTCATTGTCGGCAGCTGCATACTGGATGGTGACATTGCCTTCATCCAGTTATTTTGACAAGATTCAGGATTACCTGTGAATATCATGGATATTACAATAGTTTAACTTCTATTTGGGCAACAGAGATTTTAAGGAAGATAAGTATATGAGACACACAATAATAAACATAGAACATGTATGGCAAAACTGTTTTCAATTTAAAAAAAAATATAATTCCACTACTTGTATAATAATTGTCAGTCAGTTCTTTAAATGTATAAAAAAAACAATGCTTTTTTTCTTGTTGCTTCTAAACTAACATCTAGTGTCATTTAATGTTGATTTATTTTTTTACACAACTATTTCAAGGGATTTTTATGAAAATGAAACTTCAGATTTTTTCTATTCTGCTAACTTTTTTAATATTAATTTTCAATAAAATCTAAGTGCAACATGTTTTTATAAATAAAATTATACTTTATGAAATAAATTATGTAAAAGCTTTCGGGATACAAAGTATGAGATTTATTTAGACCTAAGGAGTAAACACTATGAGAGATTTATTTAGATCTAAGGAGCACACACTATGAGATTTATTTAGATCTAAAGAGTACACACTATGAGATTTATTTAGACCTAAAGAGTACACACTATAAGATTTATTTAGATCTAAAGAGTACACACTATAAGAGACTTATTTAGATCTAGCTGT
Source organism: Lymnaea stagnalis (assembly GCA_964033795.1). Taxonomy (NCBI): domain Eukaryota; kingdom Metazoa; phylum Mollusca; class Gastropoda; family Lymnaeidae; genus Lymnaea; species Lymnaea stagnalis. Next base: position 409,982 of record CAXITT010000458.1, on the reverse strand, counting down.
AAATTAATTTGTTAATAAGAAGTCATTAACTTCCAGCTATGGAATACTGAGAATACTTTTTTGTTTCAAACTCAACAACTACAGGACTGAACAAGATATTATTTCTATTATTTAAACAAAAATGTTAGTTATGTAATTAATATTAGCGAATTTAAAAGTTTCAAATCTTAACTTGAAAATAAAAATAAACTAATTCATTAATGGTTGTTAAGAAAAAGTTACATTTTTTATATTAGTTTTTTTTATAAAAAGGTTACTATAAATTATACTGTTATAAATACTCACGACAACTACTGAATTATTACTTTAGACAAAAAGTAACATATGGTACACTTCTGGTTAGTATTTTTATTGCTGCTAAAAGCCAATGGTTACTTGGTGAGCGTCTGTTGAAACATGAATTTGTTCTACTGAAAACTGACATACCATACTGGAGACTAGAACACCTGGACCTACCACTATCTTCCTCTTTGACCATAGATTTGATAGGGACAGGTTTCCAGCTGGCCGTTTGGTTGATGGTCACCTCCTCGAACTGGAGGTTGGTCATGTTGGTCAAAATGCCCCAGATGTACTGGTCAATCTCTAAACCTTCTAAGAGTGCTGATTTGCTGAAAATAGAAAATAAGCAATGATTTATGGTCAAGAAATAGACAAGTGTTAACCTACTGTACATAGAAAATATGTTTTGATTTAATGTCAATATGAAATCATTAACCATCATCTACCAAAGTGTTCCTACAATTTAAGAAGTGCATTACATTTTATTCAAGATGAAACATATTTCAGGCAATAGGAAAATTGCTAAAATAATTTTCAAAACAATTTATGGCAGTGACATAATAATGATACGATCACATACTTGCAGACTGGACACTTCCATAAGCCCTTGTCACAATTTAGTTGTAAGTAGGATTCCAGGTCAAAGCACTAAAAAAGGAACATAGTAATGCATTATTAATTCTTGTGCTAATGTTGCTGTAACATGTTCTTAAAAAAATGAAATATTACTCAGCAGGAGAATAGTTGGTAACAACATTTCATGAAATTAATTAAGAAATTTGTTTACCTGTATGTGTTTACAATCATGTCCTCATGTTTGTTTACCTGTATGTGTTTACAATCATGCCCTCGTGTTTGTTTACCTGTATGTGTTTACAATCATGCCCTCGTGTTTGTTTGCCTGTATGTGTTTACAATCATGCCCTCATGTTTGTTTACCTGTATGTGTTTACAATCATGCCCTCGTGCTGGCAAAGTTATTCTTCTGCAAGTGATGGGGCATTTCAGGGGAACTTTAATAGCTGTTTGCTCGACACCATCTTCCCCATTGACTGCATTGTTAGGGGGCACATTTGAAAAGTTTCTTTTGACTGAAATGGAGAAAAGATTTTGTTAATTTTCATATATATAAAAAAAATTTTTTTAAAACAAATTTAAAAAATGCTTGTAATCTTAAGGTAAAAGCAAAAAAAATTAATAGGTAAATTAATAAACTAATGAATCTCCACTTACTTTTTGTAATACAATGTTCGGCAGGTAACAAACGCTTTCGTAACAAGCCCTGCAAGACTGACCGGATGCTCGGCCGATGGACTAGTTGGAGGACAAACAGGTGCGACTGCAAGGAAAAAAAACAACAAAATTTGATGGTGCCCAAAGTTGTTTCATTCGTTTAGGACCAAAAAATAAATGGATGAAATTAATGGACCAATTCATATCGACAACATCCATGTCATCTCTGACAACATCCATGTCATCTCTGACAAGATCCATGTCATCTCTGACAACATCCATGTAATCTCTGACAGCGTCCATGTCATCTCTGACAATGCCCATGTCATCTCTGACAACATCCATGTCATCTCTGACAATGTCCATGTCATCTCTGAAAACATGCATCTCAAGAGTGACGATACAATTCAATATTTTTAAAGCATTAAAGCCATGTCCCTTACACAGCAGCAAGCGGTTACAGTGATCTGGATGGTGTTGCGACCCGCCTGACAGACATCTTTGAGGTATAATGGTTTGTGTGTTGATTTGTTGTCTCCCCTCTCAATGTTCAAGGGTGTTGCATTGACGCTGACCGTCACTGAGGCCGGCCAGTTGGTGCTCATTTGGCGGTCTTCGTGATGGAAGCATTTCAGTTGGAGCTCTAGATCCGATCTGTGGGGAAAACCAAAACATTATCAATTTTTAATATTGTTTTTTGCCAATTAAACTTTTCTACATTTCACAGTTTTTTTTACAATTTTTTTAAATGTGACATTTAAATGATGTTTTTATTAATGACAACAATAACAAGGGGCAGACAAAAAAGAAAGAACTTTAATTATGGTTCTTGTTAGTTTGGAAAAGAAAACAAAAATAGCTTTACAAATTTTGAGAGCGATTCAATACAGGTTAAAAAAATATGTTAATATGTATGGCACGGACATCCAATGCTGACCTGTACATAAGTGTGTTATACACTGTGTCTCTCAGCTGGAACACATGGTTGCTAACTGCCAGATTGTGCTCCAATCTGAAGGGGGGTAAGACAACTCCATCTCGAACAGGGAATGTTAACCTTAGTTCATCTGGGCCTGTAAAGATTTCATCAAATGGGAGAAGGTCTAGATTAGAGCATGCAACATGAAAGCTGTCTTCAGCATGTGTCAGCTGTCTTTGGCATGTGTCAGCTGTTTTTGGAATGTGTCAGCTGTCTTTGACATGTATTTCTCATTAGTCTTTGGCATGTATTTCTCATTTGTCTTTGGCATAAATTTCTCATTTGTCTTTGGCATGTGTCAGTTGTCTTTGGTATGTGTCAGCTGTCTTTGGCATGTTCAGTATATGGCTGTCAAAATTTGACATGTGTCAGTATTTCTCAGAGCTTTGCAATAATATTCCATTTCAAAGATTCATTATTCAATACATTTTGTTTTTCTCTCTTGTTAGAACAAAAAAAGGTGTTTTTTGTGGGTTTTTTTAAAGTTAAATTGCTAGAAACTTGAGCAAAGCTCAAAATTTTTAATGGATTTTATCAACAATATAGCCTTTAAACTATAATTCAAATGATTTTTTATTTTTTCAGTTAAAGAAACTTTTGACCGATCAATATAAATGACTATAATATGTAGTTGATGACGTACTTGATTTTACAACCATAGGCTTGACATCTGGTGGGTAAGTGGGCTTCATGTCCCCAGGATAGCCCGGCACTGAGCCCGGTGTGATGGGGGGCGTGGGGTTGCCAGGGATGGGGGAGTGGGGAAAACTGTTGGGCTGTAGAGGCAAAGACAAATAAACAAACCTGATCATGTTCAATGTAAGAGTGATTGGATGTCAATTGATTTATTTCTCCCAAACAAGCTTTGAAATGTTCATCACAGACCGCAAATTATTTTAATGACGCAATGCATGTTATTCAGCATCAAGTTGCAGGCGGCCAAAGAAATTTCAATAGTCCTATCATCTTTTAACGGAACGCTTTTTTGAAAAAAAATAAATAAATAAAACCTTGTAAAGACCTTTGAACAGGTAAATAATTAATTATTGCTCTGGTCCCGGAGTTCCTTCTTGGCACGGCGCCCTAAGCCCAGGATTACTGAACTTCTTTGGAAATTGGGTCAGTGCTATTTTTGGACATCAAGCATTCATTTCTAGGTTTTAACACTTTGAACATCAAGCATTCATTTCTAGGTTTTAACACTTTGAACAAACATTTTTATAAGCCCTGAAACTTAAACATGAATGATACGTACCGTTTGCCCGGGATATTGGTTGTAGGTTGGTGCTGGTCCTGTGGGTCTCTGCGGGTGTCCATACTGACCGGGGTTCATGTACGGATGCTGACCATTAGGATAGGGGGATGGACCACCGGGTCTCATGCCACCCATGCCCTGTGACATCCCATAGGTGGGTGAGGGCAGAGGTTGTTGTGTGGGTGGGTAGCCAGCTTTTCCTGGGTACTGTTGGTGGGGGCCCATGTAGGGGCCATGTGGCCCTGGTCCTCCGGGTACAAACTGCTAAAATAAAGACATTTTTTTTTAAATTTTGAAATATTCATTAGTTTATTTTTTATTGCAGTGTGAATATTTTTATAGAAAAATAAACCATTTAAAAATTTGATGAGAATTTAAAATTTATGACAACAAAGAAATTTCCGTACTGTGTTCTTCATTACAGAGTTTTTAACTGCCGTAAACTAACCTCCATCTGTGCCCCATTAGGATACACTGGTTGTCTCTTGTGAATGTATGGGTTGTGATACGGCGCTGGTCTCCTATGATACATCGGTCCCATGTTGGGCTTCATGGGTCCCGGTCCCGGGCAGGGCCCCCCACCCATGGGACCCATTGGGCCCGGATGTCGCTGGCCAGTCATTCCAGGGGGGTACTGGGCTCCGTACTGGTGCTGGCTTGGTGGCATCTGGAAATGAGATTCCAAATGCATCTTTGTTTAAAATGGGCAGAGGTCACTCACTGTCCCATAAGGTTGACAACAGAATGCAGGATAAACAAAGAGGTCAGTGTAAATCGCTCAAATCAAATACAGGTTTTTTTTAAAACACGTTTGAACCAGAAAAGGGACTGCACCTCTTTAAAGTAATAATTAAAGCTAGTTCAGGAATAAAAGTCTTTCGCAATGGACATTAGGATAAAATTATTGAGCACGAGTTCCTTAACCAAGACTTCTATACACCAACGGAAAACAAAAGTGAATGAAAAAAAGTTAGCAAAGTAGATGGCAAATTTATTTTACAACAATTTTAATTAGAGGTAAACTTGAGATGATTTTTCTCTTTTTTTACTTTCATCGATTTTTTAGAATTCCAACATTCCCAATTAATTAGTTTTAAAATTTACTATAATTAAGTTTATTCAATCTGAATCTGATTTCTTTTAAACCTGTTTACTTCAGCTGAGCAATGCTACTCAGACTACTGCCCTGACCACATGCCTACCTGCATGCCAGGTGCATACTGGTTGTTCATGTTCATTTGCATGTTGATGTTCATCTGCTGCTGATTCTGCTGCTCCTGGATTGCCACAGCAGTTGCAGTGGCTGTAGCCGTTGCCGTCGCAGCTGCTGCAACATAAGCTGCTGCCGACAAGGCTCCAGGCGGCGCCGTGTAGTCATTGTGGGATCCGCCTGTCATCTGAGCTTGGTTGGACCCCGGGGTGTTGGGTGTTGGTGGGTAACCACTGGACAGGGAGAAAATTTTTTTTAAAAAAGAAACTAAATGAATCTTAAACTGAGATGATCTGAAAGACTTAATCTTTTTCAAGTCAATCATTTTGGCAGATTTTTTTTGTTTTGAAAGAAAGAAATACTGAAAACAAATTTTAATAGTGCAGCACTCTCAGAGTCCTCAAGTGAAATTTATCAAAACAGTTATATAATCGATTGATTCATGTTCAATAAAAAAAATGTCAAAAACAATATTGGCTTCGTAAAATATGATGACAAAAAAATTAACTCTTTTCATTTATTATATCCCGCAAAATAAAAAAAAAAGGTTCTGTTTCAGACATTATCCACTGTGGATCACTCACTTGTATGGAGCCATGGCTTGTGGATTGTAGCCTGGTTTATTCATAGGCGGGTATCCCTGAGATTGCTGGACATGGCCAGACGCACCGGTCATGGTGGTGTTGGCAAAGCCTGGTGTGTTGTGTGTAAAGGGCCCACTCTGTGTAGTGTGTACTGGGAATATCGTGGTCACCACATTCAGCTGTGTCTGGCCTTGGTTTGAGCCGCCCCATCCTGAATTTGGGTCACCGCTAAATAAAAACAAAAAAAAATATTGTTAATAGCAATTAACTTATTGTTACCATCAATGAATTAAAACCTTAAGATACAGTGCCAATGGATCACTATTAGAATAGAGTGCTGAAACTGTGGGTACCAATTCTTGAGCTGAAGTTACAGCCAAAAGATTTATAGCAGAATTTGGAGTGCTGCAGTGTCCAAAACTCAATAATTTATGCCAAGTTTTTAAAAACTATTTTAAAAAAACGATGCAAAAGATGTTTATTAGCATGATGCTATCTGCTGACATGCGCCGCTCATACCAAGTTAAAAGACAAAGGAGCTGCATTAATAAAAATATTTCTCTCAAATCTACTACCTAGATTTTTATCAACTTTAATATTCCTTTAAATATACATTTAAAAAAAAAAAGCTTCTCTAACACTTTACACATATTAAGGAATTTTTTTTGGGTTAAGTTCTTGAATTCTAAAGCCAAAAATGAATTCCAAACTTTGACTAAGACCAAATGGTATGTAACTAATTTAACTCTGTTTTTAATTTTTTTAATATTTTTATACAAATTCTTATAATAATAATGGATAATTTATGCTAAGAAAAGGTAATCAGAAAGCTTAATATTCTAGAACATTCTAATGCACTTGGGGTGATTGGTAATGTGTAAAATGTCAAAAAAGTTATAAATAAGCAGTTTCACAAAGGCAGTCACATCAAATTACCGCACTGATAGTACATGTAATTGGTGTAGGATGATTTAACAGAGGCAATGGGTAAATGGGTTGTTATAGCATGATGGATAGCAGTAATATATTTGATGTGGTGGATGACAATGTCTTTTTGAACCCAGTGGGTTAATGGGGTGCCCAACACAAAATAATTTGGTGCCCAACTCTGAAAAATGGGGTGGAAACAATACCAAAGTTAATTACTGGTGACCAAATCTAATCTTCTCAGTAGGACATTGATTTTATCTAACTTTTTAGAAACCAAAACTGCCCAGATATCAGGTGGGGGGGGGGGGGCGCGCTGGGGGGCGGACTTTTTTAATAATTCACTATTGACAGTACCAGAATAGGGGAGGTAAACAATGCCTTTCAGAGGTCAAGTGTGGCCTGGTCCATTTTTGAGACCCTTTGTCCCATAAGTGCAGTGAAGTCACTGATATTTTAAAAAAATATTTTTTTAAATTTGATACCCATGTAAAACTGACATTGAAACCACCAGATGCATTATATTTTGAACACATTGTAGAAGTAATTGAAATAATCAAATTTTACTATGGCATGGATTCTTGATTGAACACTATCGTTCACTCTTTGGCTTTTACTGTTTTTCGTATGGTTGCTAATGTCTAAGAGCATAATGATAAAGTTTCCGAGCCTA